>PVJD01009345.1:51277-63869 GCA_004026545.1 Mormoops blainvillei | reverse complement strand
AGCAGTTTGTGCACTAAGAGGGAGAGAGTAAGGTGTGTTCCAGGACTAAAAAGCCCCCGGCCCGCATGGTTCAGTTGGTTGGGCATCTTCCCATAAAGTGAAAGTTCACCAGTTAGATACCTGACCAGGGCACATGCCTGGGTGCAACTGATAGATGTTTCGCTCTCACATCAATGTTTCTCTTTGCACTCTCTTCCCCATCTCTAAAAAATAAATAAAGTCTTAAAAAAACAAAACAAAACAAAACCCAAAACAGCCAGTGTGGCTGCAGCAAAGTAATTGAGGAGGTTTGAAAAGAGGTGAGGCTGGAGACATGGGCGCTGTCTCATGGGTGCTGGATACGCAGGGCTCTGTGAATACATCTGTTTGAGAAGAGCCCCACTCTTTGAAACGTGTACATATTAAGGGTTAAACCTGATTATTGTACTAACATTTATTAACATGCTTCAGTGACATGTCCTAGTTTACATGTAAAAAGCCGGTGTGGTTGGGGTGCCAAAAGAAGGTATGTCAGGGAAGGGTAGTGGGAGTGGGGTACATTCTGGCAGTGAGGGGCTTTTCATAAGGCTGTCTGAGCGCTTCAGGAGAGGGGCCCTGGAAGAAGAGAGATAGGGCGTTGGAGTTAGATCCATGGGGCCGGTCAATTGCCGAGCCCCGTCTTCCCAAACTTGCAGCTTGGAGGAGTGGAGAGGTGCGTGCCGGCAGTGCTATTTGCCTCAGATACCACTCTCTACTCCATAGGTCAGTGCACTTTTTGGGAATGCTTATCTCGTGTATTTTCTCTGGGCATGTCATCCCTCAAGGCTGAGCTCAAATGTCACCTCTCCAGTTATGCTGGACCTCATCCACTTAGCCAGAATTAATTCCCTCTTATGAGCCCTTCTGCTCAGCCCTTTTAGCCCCTGGATGAGGACACCAGGCATGATGCTGGTGTTGGCCTCACATCACTCTGCACGAGGCCAGGGCCCTACCTAACACGTGGCAGACACAGCCCCTGAACTAGGGCAAAGCCTCATCAAATGGAGTCTGTCCAAGCTATAGGCACAAATAGTGACTCTCCAGTGACGCTATCACTTAGTCCTCTCTATTAGGGATGCGTAGGTTGATGATGCTTTGTATACTGAGTCTTTGAGGGAAGTGTCTGCATTTTCTCAGCACCCGGCTTACACATAGTAGGTGCTCAGTACATTTCTATACAAACGGAAGAATGTTTCCTAGAATCATCCTGTGTGCCGAGGTTGGGGTGGGGGAGAAAGAAGTGTTTAAAACTCTTTTACAACATAGAAACAACACTCTTCATATGACTGGCTGGAGTCTGTGCCCCTCAAAGTCTCTCTAAGACATGTGCTTTGCAACCTTGGCTGCACCTTAGAATCACCTGGGAAGCTTGGCCAACTACGCGTGCCCAGACCAATTGACCCAGCATCTAAGCAGGTGGGACCCAGATAGCATTATCTTTTCAATCTCCCCGGGTGATTTCAATGTGTTGGCAAGGCTGAGAACCACTGACTTGGAGAGACTTGGTGAGAGAAGGTGAGAGCATGTTTTCTTGTTCTGTGTAACAGGTGCTTTGGAGAAGAATAAGAGATACAAACTAAAACAGAAACATATCAACAATGGGCTGGGACAGGTGAACAACAAAGTGGGACGTGATGCTGGGTGATGGCAGACCTTTCCTGTGTCTGCCTCCCATAACAACAGAATTATATTGGTGGCAGTCCTGTGGATAACAAGTTGGCCCCTGCCATGCTTCCGAAAGCTTCTCAGGAAGCTGGCCCAGATGCCAGCTGACTGTCCCTGGGCTTCCTAAGAACTAAATGTTTTCTTCAGCAAGTTGTAAAAATAAGCAAAGAGGAAAGTCCCTTTGACCTCTGAGGATTTGCTCTAAGATAACCTTCTTTGTTCGGGCTATGGACTGCTGAGATGGGCTCTGCTCTGTCTGGCAAACGCTGAATCTGCTTGAGCCTAAAAAATACTTGGACAATGACTGGTTCACACATTTCTCAATAGAGTTCATTTTTTCAACAGTTTACTTCTTTCTTGTATTTTTCCCCATTACCATTTATCCTCCTTATACCCTTTTCCACTTCCACCCACCCTCCTCCCCCGCACAATCACCATACTGTTGTCCATGTCTGCGAGTTCTTCTTTTTCGCTTGATCCCCGCCCACCATTCCCACTCTCTATCTATGAGTCTGTCTCTATTTAGCTTATTAGTTTGGCTTGTTCATTAGATTCCACATACGAGTGAAATCATACAGTGTTTGTCTTTCGCTGACTGACTGATTTAACTTAGCGTAGTACTTCCCAGGTCCATCCATTCTATTACAAAGGGTAAAATTATCTTCTTTTTTATGGCCTAGTAATACTTCATTGTTAGACTTCATTTTTTAGAGGAGTTTTAAGTTCACAGCAAAATCGAGTGGAAAGTGCAGAGAGTTCCTGTGTAACTGCCCTCTTCTCCCCAAAGCCATCAGCATCCTCATCACCAACTTCTTTCCTAAGCAGGGGACATTGGTGCAGTTGACGAACCATCCTCTGTCTATCCCCCTCATGCTCCATTTGCATCCCTTTTCCCCTAAACCTGTGATGACCACTAACCTTTTTATTATTTTCATAGTTTTACCCTTTCCAGTATGTCATACCGTTGGACTCATACAGTATGTGTGTAGCCTTTTTGTATTGACTTTTTCATTTCGCAAAATGAATTTACATTTTCTCTCTTTCTTTTCATGGCTTTATAACACATTTCTTTTTATTGCAGAATGATATTTAATTCCTTGGGTGTACCATAATTTGTTTTTTCATTGACCTATTGAAGGATGTTTTGGCTGCTTCCAAGTTTTGGCCGTTATAAATAAAGTTGCTATAACCATTCATGTGTAGGTTAAGAAGTGTGATTCGTGAATTGTATGATAAGAGTATGTTTAGTTTTGTGGGAAACTACTGAACTGTTATCTTTCAAAGTGGCTGTACCATTTTGCATGCTGTCAGCAATGAATTAGTTCCTGTTGCTTCACATCTGTGTTCACATTTGGTGTTGGATTTTAACCATCCCACTACATATTTAATGGTATCTCATATTTTAAAAATTTGCATTTAATTTCCTAATAACATGTAGAATATGTTCTCATATGTTTACTTGCCATCTGTGTATCTTCTTTGATGGTGTGTCTATTCAGATCTTTTGACCATTTTTTAATCAGGTTGTTTCTTTTCTAATTGTTGAGTTTTAAGAAGTTTTTATGTATTTTGCTTAACAGTCCTTTATCAGATATGTCTTTTGCAAATATTTTTTTCCAATCAGTGGCTTATTGTCTCATTTTCTTGACGGTGTATCTCAGAGCAGAAGTTTTTAATTTTAATGAGTCCAACTTACCGCTCTTTTTTTTTAATGGATCATGTCTTTGGTGTTATATCTTAAAAGTCATTGCTCTACCCTAGGACATCTAGATTTTCTTCTGTGTTTTCTTCTAGGAGTTTTATAGTTTAGTGTTTTACATTAAGGGCTATGATTCATTCTGAGTTAATTTTTGCAAAAGGTATAAGGTCTGCACCTAGGTTTTTGTTTTTTTCATTTGTTTGTTTTTTGCATGTGGATGTCCAGTCCCTTATGTTGAAGAAATGATCCTTTCTTTAGCTTTGTTCTTTTACCAAGGGCAATTGACTCTATTTGTGTGGGTCTCTTTTTTGGCTCTTTAATCTGTTCCATTGATTTGTTTTTCTATTCTCTGGCTGATTGCACACTGTCTTGATTACTGTAACTGTATAGTAAATCTTGAAGTTGAATAGTGTCAATTTTCAGACTTTGTTCTTCAGTACTATGTAGACTATTCTGAGTCTTTTGTCTCTCCATATACGCTTTAGAGTTAGTTTGTCACTATCCACGAAATAACTTGCTGGGATTATAACTGAGATTTCATAGAGTCTATAGGTCAAGTTGGGAGGAACTGACATCTTAACAACATTGAGTCTTCCAATTCATGAACAATGGACTATCTCTCCATTCATTTAATTCTTTGATTTATTTCACCAGAGTTTTTGTAGCTCTCCTCACATATATCTTAAACATATTTTGTTAGGTTTATACTTTAATATTTTACTTACAGGTGCTAATGTAAATGGTTTTATATTTTTTTATTTCGAGTTTTAATTTTTTTAATTGCAGGTATAAAAGACAGTAATAGACTTTGGATATTAATTTTATATCCTGCAAACTTGCTGTAATTGTTCATTAGTCCCAGAATTATTTTTTTGTCCCCTCTTTGAGATTTTCGTTGTAGAAATCATGTCATATGCAAACAGAGTTTTATTTCTTTGTTCCCCATCGGTATACCTTTTATTTACCTTTTTTTTGTTTGTTTTATTGCATTAGTTAGAGTTTCCAGTATGATGTTGAAAAGGAATGGTGAGAGGGGGTCTCCTGGCCTTGTTCCTGATCTTAGTGAAAAAGCATTTAGTTTGTCACAAGCATGGTATTAACTGTAGTTTTCTAAAAATCAAGTTGCATTTCCCTCTATCAATTCACATTTTAATAAGAAAGAAAGTGTACATTGATTTTTCAACCCCTAACTTGTCTTCCATTTAGATTTAACAAATCTTTATTGTGTACTTGTAGCACAAGGCAGGTTCAAGGTTTTTATGTCTTTTATTAATTAATTAACTTTATATTTAGGGTAATTTTTTTTCAGTTTTATTGAGATTTATTTGCTTATAGCACTGTATAAGTTTAAGGTGTAAACCATAGTGACTACTTATATATATTGTGAAGTGATTATCACAATAATTCATCATCTCATATAGACACACAAAAAAAGAAAAAAATATTTTTTTCCATGTAATGAGAACTCTTAGGATTAACTCTCTTAATGACTTTCAAATGTACCATATATTATTAGTGTTGACTATAGTCATTAAGTTGTGAATTGAATCCCCAGTACTTACTTATCTTATACCTAGGAGTTTATACTTTTTAACCACTTTATCCAATTCTCCCCCACCCCCATCCCTCACCTCTGGTGACCACAAATCTAAACTCTTATGAGTTTTTTTTTAAGATTCCACATATAAGTGACATCATAGAGTATTTACCTTTCTTTTCTGACTTATTTCACTTAGCATAATGTTATGAAGTTCCACCCATGTTGTTGCACATAGTGAGAGTTCATTCTTTTTCATGGCTGAATAATATACATTTCACATCTTTATATATTCATCCATCTACGCACACTTAGGTTGTTTCCATGTCTTGACTATTATAAATAATACTGCTATGAACATTGGGGTGCAATTATCTCTTCTACATAGTATTTTCATTTTCTTTGAATATATTTCCAGAAGTGAAATCACCAGATCATATGGTAACTCTATTTTTAATTTTTTAATGAATTCCCATACTGTTTTCTCTAGTGGCTGTACTGATGTACAACCCAGCCAACGGTGCACAGGAGTTCCCTTTTCTCCACATCCTTGCCAGCAGCCAGTGTTGCTTTTAAGATTAAGGGTGGGCAAAAATATAAGTGTAAATCTTCATAACCTTGGATTAGGCAATGGTTCTTAGCTATAACAGTAAAAGTAGATGTTAAGCTTTATCAAACTTTCAAACTTTTGTTAGTCAAAGGACACTATCAAGAAAGTGAAAAGATAATCCACATGCTGGGAGAATATATTTGCAGATCACATTTTGGATAAGAGTTTAGCATCTGGAATATATAAAGAACTCTTACAACTCAACAACGAAAAGACAAATAACCAATTAAAATATGCAAAGGACTTTAATGGACATTTCTTTAAAGAAGATACACGAATGGCCAATAGGCACATGAAAGATGCTCAACATCCTCAATAATTAGGAAAATGGTAACCCAAAACTACAGTGAGATACCATTCCTGACCATTAGGATAACTATAAAAATAATTTTTAAAATTCCATAAAATAACAAGTGTTTGTGAGGGTGTGGAAAACTGGAACACTTACATAGTGCAGTTGTGAGTAGAAAATGTTGTAGCCACCTTGGATAACATCCTGCTGTTCAGAAAGTTAAATATATAATAGCATTGCCATATGATCCAGCAGTCCCGCCCCTACCGATATACCCACGAGGATTGAAAACATATGTGCATAAAAAAATTTGTGTCCTGACCAGGTAACTCAGTTGGTTGGAGTATTGTCCTGGTGCACCCAGGTTTTGGGTTCGATCTCCAGTAGGGGCATATGCAGGAATTGGCCAGTGAATGCATGGATAGGTGAAGCAATGAGTTGCGCTCTCTCTCTCTCTCTCTCTCTCATCAATAAATTTTTTTAAAAGTTTCTTAAGGAGGAGGAAGGTGCAATGATAACATTAAAAAATTGTGTACAGTGTTCCCAGCACCATTACTTAAACTAGTAAAAAAGTGGTCAGCAATCCTAATGTCCATACTGATGAATAAGTAAATAAATAACAGGTAATATATCCATATAATGGAATATTACTCAGCCATAAAATGGAATGAAGTACTTATTTATGCTACAACATACATAAACCCCAAAAACATTATGGTGAGTGAAAAAAGTCAGATGTAAAAGGCCATGTGGTATGTGATTCTCTTCTATAAAGTAACCAGGCAAATACATAGGGAAACAGAATATAGCGTTGGCTGCCAGAGGCTGGGAAGAAGAAACAGAGAATGGCTGCTAATAGGTATACAGTTTTTTTTGGGGGGGGGCAGAGAGGGGTTAATGAAAACATTCTAAAGTTAAATAGTGGTGATGGTTGTACAATTTTGTGGATATACTAAAACCACTTTTTAAAAAAGATTTTATTTATTTAGTTTTAGAGGGGAAGGGAAGGAAAAAGAGAAGGAGAGAAACATCAGTGTGTGGTTACCTCTCATGCACCCCCGACTGGGGACCTGGCTCACAACCCAGACATGCGCCCTGACTGGGAATCGATCCAGTGACCCTTTGGTTTGCAGGCCAGTGCTCCATCCACTGAGCCACACCAGCCAGGGCTCATTTTAGTTTTTTTATTCAATTTTTTGTTTATTTATATTTAGATACTTGTTTTTTATATTATAAAAGAATTAAGCATTTATTTTTGAACATATTATGGTACAAGAAATTTTATGTAACTAATTACAAAACACAAGAACAGATGCAAGGTATTTCAAGTACTACCCATGTATAATGAGCACCTTTATTTTTCCCTCAAAAGTTTGAGCAAAAAAGTGTGCATTATACATAGTGAAAATGGTATTTTATTTATTGCATTTTTCAGTTTCATGATTTCCATTTGGTTCATTTTTCTAACCTCTTTTTCTTTATTTATAGTCCTAGACATTTTTATGGTCAAGAACATTTCTTAAAGTGATGACCATTTATTTATGTATTTCAGTAATTTCATACTGAAATACATAAATGTAAAATAAAATTGTGAAATATAAAATAAAATCTGTATGTAATCACCATTATTACACCTAAAAAAATTTGTGATAAGTCTTTAATACTAATACATATTGAATTTTTCTGATTTGCCCTCTCTCCAATTGTCTGTTTTTAATTGGTTCATCCAAATCAGTATCCAAACAAAACTCATAGATTGCATTTGGTTGTGATGTCTTTTAAGTTTCTTCTCATTTAGAACTGTGACTTCTCCCTTTCTTTCATACCATTGACTTGTTGAAAAACTAGATGAGTTGTTCTTAAAATGTCCCATATTTTGGACTTTTCAGATTGTATGATTTCCTGTAAATTAAAAGTGCTAAAAGTTTTGATTAGACCCAAACTCAATATTTTTGTAAAAAAATACTTCATATGTGCTGTTATTAAAGTGCTCTTTTTAAATAGTAAAATATTGGGGGAGGACCTGACTACCTAATAAAGGGGACTTATTTAAATGAATTCCGACATATTCATACAGTGTGCAACCAATTCTGAGTACATTAAACATGTGCAGTAGAACAGAATTTAAATTAAAATTTGAGAACCTAAAGCATGTTCATGGAGCAGTAAATTTTAAAAGTTGGTCACAAACATAGATGTGTCATATGTGATTATGACTGGCAGGATCTATATTGCAGCAGTATTGATGAGTGTTGGAACATAAACTAATTCTCCTGTTTTTCTTTGATGAAATAAAGAAAAGAGAGATACATAATGATCATTCATTGCTGTGTAATCATATTAATAAAAAACAAACGGAAGTTATCTTACAAAAGCTTCCCTCAGAAATGAGATGGTGTAGAGAGTATAAGCCGCCGTGGCTTCCCACAGGTCCCCCAGCTGCACCAGAAAACCTTCTTAAAGACACAAGGCAGGGCGAAGCCAAGTGACACCTGCCCACCATCATGGCTCTCTTACGTTAGGAGGCCAGAAACCAGAAAGGGGGAAGACAGGAGAAATTAGAAACAAAATGGAGATACCGTGTCGTTTACCAAGCAGGGTTGTTAGCTGCTCCTTTTCAACCCGGAGATCCAGGGAGCCTTTAGCAGACCAATGCCCTGCCCCGTGACTGAGACACAATGGGCAGTCACCCCTGGCACAGTCCAGACTGTCATGTGGGCACCCTCCCCTGTGCCCATGGTGAGGGGCACTAGAGGCCAGCCAGGCCACAGATGTGAAAGGAGAACCTGGCTGCTGGCACCTTGCCTTCTCCCCTTTGGGTTCCTTCTTCTGGCATGGCCGCCCCACCTTTCCCACTTCTTATTTCCAAAGGACTTCCTCCTCCCAGACTCCTCATCATCCCCTTGTTACTTCTTACTGTATATTTATTCTGCGGAGAATTTCTCTTTGAGGCAGACTGCTCAGGCTCCAATCAGAGGGAAGAACCTGTCTCTTCCACTTGTTAGTAGCATCCTCCAGCAAGCAATTAACAGCCCTCCAACTCAGGCTCTTCGGAGGGTCAGAATGTGAACTTCGAGGCGTCCCAAATATTTAATATCCAATGTCCATTTTGCGAGGTTTCCAATGGCGAGATTTGAGGCCAAAGCTGAGCACGTTTTTCTCCTTTGCTTTCTTCCCTCTACTTTCCAACTAAGTACTGAGCAGAGAACAATATTAAAATAATTTTGAGGATATGTACATTTTCCTGAACTGTTATGTAAAATGTAATGCGGCTAAAAGAAATCAAAGGGACAGATAACATTTATTCTCCCTTCTCTTTGCTCACACCCACTCCCCCATTTAGCAAAGGGAAATTACCCTTCGCTGAATCTGTGCCAGGGTTGCGTCTTTGTACTTAGTTCGGTGTTAAAAGAAATGCACTTAAGAAAAACTCCTTACATCCTACAGAGCTGTATATTTTACAATATACTTCACATACCTTGTTGGATGTGTGTGTGTGTGTTTTAAGTTTTGCTGTGTGCTTCCAAAAACAGCTCGACTGAGGTACAATTTACACTAAATAAAATTCACCCATTTTAAGCATACATCATATTGGCAAATGTCCAGTTATGTAACCACCATCCCATTCTACCACAGACAGGCATTTCTCCTCCTCCGGCACGTTCCTGCGCGCCTCTCTGCAGGCAGCCCTCTGCCCTCACTGCCAGCCTCACCTGACCAGCTACCGATCTGCCTTCTTTTTCTTTTTTGATCTGCTTTCAGTCACTATCATTTTTATTCTTTTAAATAGAATATTATAGTACGTAATCTTCCGTGTCTAGATTTTTCACCTTGTGTGATGTTTTCGAGATTTCATCGATGCTGTTACACATATCAGTAGTTTTTCCTGTTGCTGACTAGTGTTTTGTTGTGTGAACCTTCAGTTTTTGGCTACTGCCCATGATGCTGTGGACATGTATGTACAAGCCTGCATGTGGACACACTTGCATTTCTCCTGGGTAAATATCTGAGAGTGGAATTGAAACCAGAAAAGCAGGTGTTCGTGCTGCCCGTCAACTACCAGACCCAATAAACAGAGTCAGGGATTGAATCTTTATGGGCACTTTATTCAGATGGTCAGTGATCTGAGAAGAGAGCAGGTTTGGACCCTAACAGACAGTCAGTCTTAAATTCCATTTTCAACCAAGCTGTTTTATAAGGAGAAGAAAAGTGTAGGTAAGGAGGGTGGAATTCAGGGAAAAAGTTAATCAGATAAAAACTGCAACATTTTTTCACCCACAACATTTTTTCACCCGTGCCCTGGCCGATTGTCTTTATCTGTGTCCCGGTTGGTGGGCATGTCACCCTGGAGCACAATGATTCAGATACCATCTTGATGGCTTGCAGTCCTCCTGAGGCACAAAGGTGGAACTGCTTATGGTCTCCTGGAGTCAAGGTGGGTCGTACCTTCAGTTCCTGAAACAATAGCTCTTTCTGTACATCGATCACTGAGCTTATTAGCCATTACCTGAAGCTAAAATTTTTCTAACATTTGAGTCCCCCATCAGAATTGCTTTGCCTCATGGCAAGCGTATGTTTAATTTAATTACTAATTGTTTGTGGGAGGATGTTTTGACTCATCACAAAAACTCCATGTCAGAGGAAGGCAGCTCTTCCTGCTTTAGACATAAAGAAACTGAGGCAGGAAGAAAGTTGGTGATTGACGTGGACTTTTCTACTTTTAGGTTTGGACATGCTAAGTTTAGGGCATACCCCTCCAGTGCTCACTTGCTCTCTTGGTTTATGTTTTCTTTCTTTTTAAACTTCTACCTTAACACAGGAATGTAAGTTAATTTGTACATAAAATTCAAAATTATAGAGCTGTAAAGGAAAAGGGAACCTAAAATCACCTGTCTCCTCTGCTTAGAGGAGACCACTGTTAACATTTTTAATATTGCAAGCTTGTCTGTTGTATGTATGTGTTTCTTCTTACAAAATAGGCTGAGATCACGCATAATCTTTGGGTCTAGATTGTCACACTCAATCATAAAGATCATTTTCCTCACTTCTGTCCCAAAGATCTTTTCACATCAATAAATATACACCTACAATATTCTTGCAAATAGTCACTGAATCTTTGTATTGATGATTCCGTATGAATCTTCATGTTGATAGCATATGACGCTCAGGTTATTTCCAATTTTGTGCTATTATTATCAATAGTCTTGTGTCCATTTTGAAGAACTTATTTGTATCTCCATTTATTTCTAAACCACATATTTGCATTTTGAGGAAATCATTTGATTTTAAGATTTACTGTTTTTCAAAAGCATAACTTTAGTTTCTTCTCAAGTTACCTAGAGATGTTGGTGAGGGGGCTGGACCTGCGGATCAGATGGAGGAATGGAACTCATCTAAGTGAAGAAATGTGTCTGTTATGCAAGACACTCAGGTAGTGGGTTTTGTACTTTTTCTCAGATATATATATTTTTAATTTGGATATGGTAAAAAACCCCTCCAACCTCACAAAAGAGGAACTTAGAGTAAAAATCTGACAGCAAAATGTCTGAAAGAACAAGTTTCCTTTAACAATGCAACTCCAGAAGTTTCACTTCTCTCTCTTCCTCTTCTCTTCCCAAAGTAGAAAAGTCTAAAACCCACCGACCCAGTTGAAGAAAGCTTCCACATTAGAGTGTGGACAGAGCTGATGGCCGGGAAAGAGCCGGTTCCGTCGCTGGCCAAAGTGACAGTGATAAAAATAATCCAGGTCTTCTCCCAATGTGCCCAGTCTCAAATTGTCTCTGCATTTACATGGGCTAAATTTGTGGGCCTTGAGTTTCCATAAAAAATAACTGTTTTTCAAAGTCTCTTTGCCTGAGAAAACAATAAAATAGGCAAGTCGGTAGAGGAGATTCATTCACACTTAAAATTCTTTTTCCCACTCCAACTATTCGTTTTCTAAAAAGAATATATGTTCAGAGGCTTGAGGCAGAAGGAGGTTTAGATATCATTTAGTACAGTTGCCTCATTTTATAGATGAGAAAGTAGATGGATAATATCATATTTAGATTTCATTCTGATCTTTGTTTTCTTTTTGCTCTGAGGGGTTAGTTTTGCAATTCTTGCTTTATGTAACTCTTTTTGAAGAGGGCTGTTTCTCTAGTAACTCCTTCATTCACATGACTACACTTAGTTGTCTACAGAAAAGCATTTTCTATCTTCACAGGATGAGATTTAAACCCTTCAGGACTATTTCAGTTTCAAGAATGAACTGTTCAGCTTCCCTTAGTTAATCTACTAAATTTTTCTGTCTTCAACCTTTCTTGTTTCTCTTTTTCCTGTTACAAGGGAAGATAGAGCCTCGTTCCTACAAAGGCAAACTTCCTATGTGTTCTTTTTTCCTTCTTCTGTTTTATAAAAAAATATTTTGAAAAGTAATTTATATTAATCGAATATAAAACAGAAAGTAGCTAAGATGTTAGTAGCAATCATTATCTCAGCAATAATTGTCTAGAAAATATAAAATAGGTATAAATTAAAATAACAATAAAAAGCATAAAGTATGAAGCAATTAAGCTAATCAAGGGTATACAAAACCTTTATGAAAAAAAATTTTAAGTATATTTTATTGATAATGCTATTGCAGTTGTCCCATTTTTTTCTCCCCTATAGTCCCCTCCACCCTGTACCACCCTTCCCACCAGCATCCTCCCCACCCCTGCTTAGTTCATGTCCCTGGGCCATACATATCAGCTCTGTGGCTTCTCCATTTCCTGTACTATTCTTAACCTC
>PVJD01009345.1:0-51177 GCA_004026545.1 Mormoops blainvillei | reverse complement strand
AAGAAAACCTAATATACCAAGTTTATAGATGGAATGACTCAATATATGTAAAGATATCAATTCTTTTTTAATCAACAAGGCCATTCAAGCCAATTCCAATAAAAATTTAACAGCATCTTCCCTAGTTTTATTGAGATATAACTGACACACAGTTTTGGGTGTACAATGTGACAATTCGGTACCTGTATATATTATGAAATGATTACCACATGTTTTGTTGGCATGCTTCACCTACAGAGTTACAATTTTTTTCTTGTGATGAGAACTTTTAAGATCTACTCTCTTAGTAGTTTGCAGATCTACAATACAGTACTGTTAACTGTAGTTACCATGCTGTACATGACATCCCCAGACTTACTTACATTATAAGGCAGTTTGTACCTTTTGATCACCTTCACCCATTTTGTCAATTCCCCATCCTGACAGGACCTTTTTCAGTACTCAACAATTGATTCTAGAATTTTCATGGAAGTATAAGATAGCTTCAGAAAAAGACCAAAGACAGTGGGTGGGTTTAGCCTCACCCTTCTTAATATTAAAGCTTGATACAAAGCCACCATAATAAATAATGCAATACTGGCATAAAAGCAACAAAACCCTGATACAACAGAATAAAGAGCACATAACACACACATTTATTAACTTATCTACCTGTACAATATTCCACATAGCCTATGATAGAGATGGCATTACCAATCAATGAAGAAAGGATGGATTTTTAGCAGAAATTAGTGAGAAATCTAGCTTATTATATTTAAAAAAATTAAGTGGGATCTCTACCTCATGCCATATGGAATAACAAACTCCAGAGGGATGAGAGACCAAAAGTAAAACTAAAAAGTTAATAGAGAAAAATGTAGGCAAATGTAATAATCTTGGGTGGAAAGGAAACTCTTCTTAAACAACACCCCCAAAGCAGAAGCCGTAAGGATAAAGCTGGTTGGATTTTAATATATTATTATTATGGACATCAGTTTAATATGGTATTCAATGGGCAAAATGGGCAGAGGGATGATGGAGCAGAAGAAATTGATGTCCAGAGAAGACATCGCACACACATACACACGCACAACCAATAGAAACATGAGCAAAGATAAAAGAAATCAGTTCACTGAAGGGAAACATTCAGCTAACCAGTGTGTGTAGAGATGATTCAACTCACTAGTAATCAAAGAAATCCAAAGAGAACAAAACAGCACTTTACATCCATTAGCTTGAAAAAATGATAAAGGGATAATATTGTTGGCAAGGACATAGAGAAACAGAGCTCACATGCACAGCTCGGGGGAGTAAAAGTGGTCAGGTGTTCTGGAGAGAGATTTGGCAGTGCTTGTTGAAGTTAAGTATGTGACTAGTCTGTCATTTAAGAATCCTTTTCCTGGTTACCTATCCCTAAGACACTCTGTCTCAGGTCCATGTAGGGACATGTATGAGGTTGTTTATGGAAATCTTTTTTGTGTGTTAGGTGGGGATCGTACACTAGGTGTTCATCATTAAGAGAATGGATGAATATAAAAAGTGATATACCTATAATGACATATTGTGCAACAATTAGAAACTATTAAATAAATGGTAACACAGATCTTAAGAACATAGGAGTGAGTAAAAAAGGAAGCAGAGTAAGATCTACAGCAAATGTTTTGTAAGTTCAAAATATAATATACTATTCATCTTTCAAGGATACTTCTATATCTAATGACATTCACTCAGTACATTAGAGAAAGACTGGGATAGGTATGGAGTTACCAGGGAAAGTATGAGGGGTCTTAACAGGCTGGTGATGATATTGTGCCTTAAACTGCATGATAAACTCAACTCTGCACCTGTGAAAAAATACACACATTCATTCACACACACAAAAATTATTCATTCACAAAAACTTATTGAACACCTGCTAGAACTGAAAAAAAAAAATACCATGCAAATCACACTACAAAGAAATAACCACTTTTGACATTTTGTATACCTGTACTCTTCACTTCCTTCTCCTATTTCTGAACCCTTGATTAACAAAAATTACACTCTTCTGCTGAACTATATTTCCCTTTGGAATGATATCTTTCCCAACGCTACAAAACCTGTTTTTTTTCCCATTTTAAAAGTAACTTATTCTTTTAACCACTGTCATCTGCTTTTCTATTTCTTGTGTCAAGACGGCATCTACAAACAGTTCAGCAAATGTACTTTCACATTCACTTCTCAATGTAGAAATGATTGTCATTTCTTCCATTCTTCTCTTGAAGCTGTTTTCTCAAAGGCCACCAGTGGTTTCTTAACTTTAATCAAGTGGCCTTTTCTCTGTTTAAATAAATAAGCATTTATTGGATATATATTCTATCTCCAGGATCTAGGTGCTGGGGCTACAGGAGATTTCAATATGGTCCCTGTATTCTAGAAGATACCCTGGTTAGAAAGTAGATCTGCAAATGGATAATCTTAATATGATGCTCTAATTACAGAGATCAGGTGTGCCCATGTTGCTACTGGAGCTCAGGTGGGAACTTTGGATTCAGGAAGACTTTTGGAGAAGATTCAGTCGGACTGTTGAAGGTGAACCAGTGAAATAAAGTAGAGAAGCTCTAGACAAGTGGTTTTCAAAGCCAGCTTCACACTTGAGCTTAAAATACTAATGCCCCATTCCCACCCAAGGCCAATAAAATCACAATGTCTGGAGTAGACCCTGGGCATGTTTTTCAGAAGTTCTCCGTGTGATTTTAAGGTTCAAACAGAGCTGAGAACCGCAGGGCTAGACTGATAGAGAAACAAGAGCAAGGCTGTAGGGATGGAGAATGGTAGGCCCTGTGGCCAGTAAGCGTCAGGGCTTCCAAACCACACTGCCAGAATGTTCTTAACCACTTCTCACTGCTGTTTCCACACATACTGGGGTGGTGTGAAGATGCATTACATGGCACTGCCATTAAACAATTTAGTGGTTTAAAATAAAATGTCTTTTGTTTGTTTTTGCCTGCGTCCATTGAGGGTCATTGGGGAAGAGGTTCTTACTTGATATCATTCTCACTCAGGCACCCGGGTTTGTGGAGGTTCCACTATTTGGGGCTCGTTGCCCTGTCAGGGGAAGGGAGAAGGGTGAACTGTGCACCGACTCTTGCAGGCTTCCACCTGGTAATGGCTCACGGCACTTCTGCCCGCATGTACCGGCCAGATCAAGTTATATGGCCATATTTAACCTCCTGGGAGTGGGACATGCTACTTTACCATGTGCCCAGAAGGTAACTGGAATATGAGTAAAAATAACTGTCACTAAGCTGTATGAAATAAAATTGAACTCAATGGCCAAAGGCAGCCAGTTACACTTATCTGAGTTTCCATAATATACTGTGACCTGGAAATAGTAATTTCACTATATTTGGGTCAACTAGGATATCCTTAGGGTTGCTGAATGCCATAATTTTTTCGTTCTCACATCTAACTCACTCACTTTCAATTTCTTGACCCAGGCCCTGACCTTCCCAGAAGAGTATGAGTTGGGTTTCTAAGATTTCCACCCTTTCCTTACATCATAGAGAAACTCATCTTCAGAGGGTAGAGTCAATGTAGCAGTGACTTCTTGAACCATTCAGGACATGTATCCACCCAGGCTTCATTTCTCCTTTTCTATTTGTGGAGGCCCCCTGTGATCATGATTTCAAAGTCCAGTTGACTCATGCCGGGTCCTCCTATCTTTGCACTGCTTATAAATCATAACAACATTTTCCTAATTCTTTATGATTTCAGAGAACTTACCCATAAGTAGTCTCACTCAATCCCCAAGTCAACTTACTTTATGGTGAAAGGATTATTCAGTCTCATTTTACAGATGAAGAAAATGAGGTTCAGAGAGGTGAGACAAGGCCTCATAGAGATTTCTAAAATACTTGTATCTCTTAAAACCACTCTAACCTTTGTTCTACTTTGTATCGGTTTGTCCTTTACTTTGTTCGCATTTGTTCATTCATTCAACAAGAACTTGTTATCTATTGGATGACTGGCATTGGATCCGCCACAGGCGGTGTGTATCCACGCTCCTTTATCCTGGAAGAGGGCTTCAGTAAAGAAGGTGCTATCACATCATTCCACCACTAGCTTTTCCATGTCCTAATAGGGCTCTGCTTTCTTTCCAGAGGACCATTATACTTCATCCCTTGTTCTCAGAATCCATAGGTCAAGGCATGGCCCTAATATGTCTGAACCAAGTCATAGACATCTCATGGGATAGATTGGAGAGTTGACTGGTGAACTCCTTCTAGATAATATGTTGTAAGGTAAAGCCTGCTTAGAAGGACTTGTCTTCCCAAATAAAAGTCAAGGAATAATAATGTAAGAGCCCTCACGACTCTCCTTTCCACTTCCCAAAGGTGAATTTGATGTTCAGAGCACATCAGCTCTCCTGTGACCCATGTTATGACAAACCAACACGAAGGAACAGCAAGAGAAGTGTCTGAGTAAAACTTTTTCTTTTTTTAACATCTTCTAAGCCTGCTTTCCTGGTATGTGTAGGTAAAACGTAATACTTCCTTTACAGGTTTGTTGTGGGGATTATATGTGACAGTCACTTACCAGAACACTTAACACATAGCCACGGCTTAGTGAATGTTAACTCCTTTCTTTTTCCTGAAGAGGTAGGGCTGCGTGGCGGGAGGATGGATGACTTGGAAGGAGGTAGGCCAGCAGAAGCTTGGCCACATGTATAAAGCTTCAGATGGAAGGGTAAATTTGTCATCTTTTACTTGCCTTTCTTTGTCAAGATTCATGAATCTTCATGTCTCTGATTGAACCAGTTTCTCCAAGTAAACCAGCCTGTGTTCTTCAATACCCACAGGAGAATAAACTGAAAGGTTGTACTTAAAGTGTATGCCCACCTTACTCATATGCCGGGCTTGATCCACAGAGACTGAGGAAGGGTTGGTTCCACAAAGAATGGGATGTTGACAGACAATGAGATATATCCACTAAAGGAGGTCATTCTGTCTTTTCTGCCACTCTAACCCTACCCTAAATTATAACTACTTGAATAATAATGAGCATATGTTGTGTATTCAATATTTGCTTGGCACTCTGCTAAGTGTTTTCTATGGGCCATCTCATTTAGTGCTCACAGCAATTCAGGATGTAGGTACTCCCGGCTGGTGTGGCTCAGTGGACTGAGTGATGGCCTGCGAACCAAAGCGTCGCTGGTTTGATTCCCAGTCAGGGCGCATGCCTGGGTTGTGAGCCAGGTCCCCATTGGGGAGTGCTTGAGAGGCAAACTAATACTGAAGTTTCTCTCTCTCTCTTTCTCTCTCATGTTCCCTCTCTCTAAAAATAAATAAAACCTTAAAAAGAAGATGGAGGTACTATTATCTCAATTTCATAGAGGGGTAACTGAACACAGAGGGGTTAAGTAAGTTGCTCAGAGCCACACAGCTGGTATGTGGTCAAGGTGAAACCCAGTCTCATTTTCCATCCCACAGGAAACCCCCCAAAATAAGAAGACCAGTGCATTCTTTCTGCCCCACCCCAACCTTCTCTAATGTCCTGTAGGTCTATACTTGCAAAGTGTCCTTGACTTTCTTCTTCCACCTACAAGACTGGGCGCGGAATCTCGTCCCAATCCCCCCATAGTGATCCGTCCTTTCCCTGTCCCATCTTATCCCGACGTGCTGCATTGGCTGTTAAATTCCTTTTCTACCACCAGGAGGCACAGCCTGTGAGCTTATTTAGGACAAGAATAGCCGGTCTAAAATTTCAGTCTCAGTGCTTAGCACAGTGTCTGTCACGCAGCATGAACTCAATATATAGTTCAGGGGTTGGCGAACCTTTTCTGTTAAAACCATGCAGTATCTTGGTATTTATGCGACTCTGTCATGGTAGTTTGCTCATGAACTACCATGAAGGCAGGCATGGACAATATGTACACACCTGCCATGGCTGTGTCTCAGTAAAACTTTATTTACAGAGATAGATTTGGTCCATGGGCCATAGTTTGGGAAACTGTGCTAAAATTGATGAAGCCGTTAACTAATAAAAATGAATAAGTGGGATTACGTTAAGCCCATTTACCAGAAAGGAAGTGCTGGTTACCACCAAGAACTCTTTATCAGAAAACCTGAGTTCTGTTTTCTTTCTATTACTAAACAGTCTTTTATCCCTGGTCTTCCATGGCCTTATCTTTAAAATGAGACCTGAGGATACCTCCTCTGATTAAAGATTTGAAACTGTCAGGCTCTTAGGTGTAGGATCTATGCCTTGTTTGTCTTTATTCCCAGAGCCTAGCGGAATTCCCATTTGCCCAGAGTGTAATAGACAGACAAGCACTCGCTAAATAATTGAAAAGCCAGGGTAAAGCTGGTATTTAATGAAGCCGGTATTTGGACCAGATAATACTTGTAAACTCTTAGCACCGGAGAATTTTTAGTCATCAGCTGAATTACTGCTATGCAGAGGACCGCCTGCGTTTAAGAACCCAGGGTACTTTGATTCCAAATGACGGGAAACCCATCAAAGATTGGCTTAATTTCCAGAGAGAATTTATTGGCACACTTAAATATACCTTTTTTCAGGGGCTCAAACCACGTGAAAGACCCAGGCTTCTCCATTTTTTCACACGCCTTCTGCCTGACAGGTTGTCCTACACACAGGCTTCACCCGTTGGTGGCAGGATGGCTAACATTGGATTCAGACTCATATCCTCTCAGCTCAAAGGCCAGTGGAAAATTGGAAGGGTGCCCAACTATCAAAAGTCCTGGTAAACAGGCCAAGATGGTATATCCTTGGCTTTGTTTGGGTCAACTGTCCATCTTTGAGCCAAACACCATGGCCATGAATGAAACAGCACCTGAGCTGCACTGACTGAGAATAAGGGAGGACTGGCTATCCAAACGCAAATCCCCATATACAGAAAAAAAAAAGAAGGTGGCAAAGACACGAAATACCTAGACCTGTTATGGACCCTCTCCCAAGAGTACTATGATTTAATGCAGTGCTACGAATTGAGTACCCGCTGTTAGGGTGTTTGTGAATTCTATGAAGCCTGTCCATGGACCCTAACTTAGGAAGAGAAGAAAACCGAGCTTAGTCTCTTTTCCAGTGGGTGACCCCCTCCGGATACCAAGTGATTACTAACAGTCACATTTCTAAAATAAAAAATACGCGGACTTAAAAAAATAGACTTTATTGCTGTGGTCAGCGGCTCAGCTGGTTGGAGCAGAGGCCTGCAAACTGGAAGGTGTGGGTTTGATTCCCAGTCAGGGCACATGCCGACGTTGTGGGTTTGGTCTTTGGTCAGAGAGTATACAAGAGGCAACTAATGTATGTTTTTCTCTCACATGAATGTTTTTCTCTCCATCTCTCTCTGTCTCCCCCTTCCTCTACAATCAATAAGCATGTCCTTGGGTGAGGATAAATAAATAGATAGTTAGATAAACTTTATTTTAGACTTACAGAGAGATTATGAAGATAGTTCAGAGAGTGCTCACACAACCCACACCTCACTAACCTTGACGTTCTCCCCAATTGTTAACATCTTACAGTAGTTTGGCATATTTGATGCAATTGATGAGCCAATACTGACATGACGTTATCAACAAAAGTTTAACTGTTTTCTTAGTTTTTACTGAATGGCCTCTTTCTCTTCCAGGAACCTATCCAATACGGTTGTCATGTCTACTTAGGTTTCTCTTGGCTGCAAGAGGGTTTTCAGGTTTTCCTTATTTTTGATGACCTTGACAATTTTGAGAAGTATTTGTCCGATATTTTGTAGAATACCCCTCAGTTTGGTTGTGTCTGATGTTCTTCTCATGCTTCTACTGGGATTATACTTCTTGAAAAGAAGAACACAGAGGTCAAGTACCATTTATGTTACATCCAGAGTGCATACAGTCAACACGTCTCTGTTGAGGTTGACCTTAACTGGCAGCCTGGGGTCGTGTTTGCCAGGTCTCTTCACTGTAAAGTTAGCCTTTTTCCTTCTCTCTCCACACGTATTTTTTTGGAAGGAAGTCACTATGTCCAGACCACCCCTAAGAAGGGGGAGTTATGCTTCACCTTTTTAAGAAGAAAGCATCTACATAAATGATGTGGAATTCTTCAGGACAGAAAATTTGTCTCTTCTCCCTCAGTTATTTACTGATTCAGTTATTTCCGTCTTTATGTCAGTACTGACCTTACTTTTATACTCCGGGTTATAATTCGGTGCTACGTGATTTATTTTGTTGCTCAGACTGTTTTGGCTTCGGTCTCTGGAAGCTCCTTCAGTTGCCTCTTCTGCCCCCGTAACAATCCCGTCATTGTGTTTAGTTGTTTTGGTGGCGCTGGTGGCGGTGCTTTTTTTCAGAGCACTTCCACACTTTCTAGTGTGAGAAATTACTCCAGGCTTACTTAAAATATTTCCTGCCCAGTCCTAGACTCAGCCATTTTTCCAAGGATCCCTGGTTCTTTCTACTAAAGAGTGGTATTTAGAAATGAAGATCTGGGTGCAAGGTTTTCTCAATGTGTACATTTTTAAAGCAAAATTATTTTAAAAGGCTTATAACTAAAAAAAAAACAAACAATGACTTTTTCATTCCTTTTCATAAAATTTAAACTCTTTTGACTTTTTCTTCTTTTTATTCTCTCCATATTACTCATAATGTGCTTGTACTTAATTTTTTGATTGATCAATCTGAGACATTATCTCTTGACCTTCTTTAAGGGTGAAAAGAGTTGGGCTTTCTTGTATCCTCACCCCACTCCTCTCTACCTATCTTTCCAATGTAGTCATATCATGATTTTGTGTTAAACCAGTAGCCAGAGTTTACATTACTATAACCATATAAATATCTTTCATAATGAGCAAATGTACTATATTATATATTCTTTCTCATACATTTTATCTTTCCTGATGATAATAATTACCTGATTTTCTTCCTTTTCTTAATTCCCCAAGTGTCTATTAAATTTTCTCCAAATGTTCCAACCTATCTGTCAAAGACGTATCAAATATATTTTAAAAATACCTAATGTGTGAGATAATCTATTAGTCACCCTCAGTACCACCACCCAAAACCACCTATGCCTCTGCCCTTCTGCTCCATCCTGGTTCGTTTGTTATGGTAAGTAGTTTCCAAAGCTGCTTCCCCTTCAAAGATTCTTCCCGAGCCTGTAGGAATGCTCATTTTTGAGAAACCCAGATACTGCGTAAGAATCCATCTACTTTGAGACTGCCATACTGTAAGGAAGCCCAAGATGCCATGTGGACAAGCCATGTGGAGAGAGTTGTCTGTCCAGCCCCTAGCTCTTCATCTTATTGATTTGCTAGATATGTGAGTGAAAAGTTATCTTGGATGTTGTCTTTGCATCTATTTCATGTTGCAGGTTTCCCCCAAATATCTGGTGATATTTGGTTGTCTATACTTAGAGTGACACACTAAAAGCTATTTAGGAGTGCTGTATGCACAACTGAGGATCTTGCACTGGTAATGTTACTGAAGTGGGGGGTTGGGCAGTATTGGGCGACAACCAGATATCAATGTCTGTAAGTGTTTGTACTAAGGCTATGCAGTTTACCCAGAGATTAAATCCCCTAGTTTCCTGGGAATAGAATCCCACAGTTCAGTGGGCAGGTTTTCTCTGAATCCCTCTACTATCTCTTCTTCCCCATGTTTTCTGGCTTCTCTGAGTTCAGAGCCTCACCCAGGGTTTGTGTTTTCACCGTTTCCTTCAGTGTGAGCGATGTTGAATGTCTGAGGCTCGTTTGGCTGGTCACAATCAAATGAGAATTTTTTTTTTAATTTAGAACATTTGTGCATCCTTAAATTCCCTGTCTGAGGCTGGGTTGGAACTGGCCCCTGGTACGGTTTGTCCCATGGCCGCATTACCCTACGGTGTACAAGTGCAAGGAGAGTGCAGTGACTGAGAACGTGCGCCTTGAGATCAGGAGGTTTTGAGCTCAAGTCCTGTTTCTACTACTTCTTAGCTATGGATATCATTTATGTAACTCTCTTAAGCCTCAATTTCCACATCTGTTAAGTGGGGGGCGTAATATTATCTATTTCTTAGGGTTATGAGAATTAAATAATATATCTGCATCATTTAGTAGCATGCCTGGCATATACTTAAGCATTCAGTAACTAATGATGAGGGTATCATCTGTTTTCGAAAACACATCTGGTTGGTGAGAATTGATTTGATTCCCCCTCTAAGTGGTTCCGTGTTGCTGGATGTGTCATTGACTCTATAGAGTCCATAAGGGCTGTGAGTATCATCTCGTTCAAGCCCTGTAGCCTGGTTCATAAATTATCTTTGGTGCTCTTCTCAGTCAGGAGGCTCCACCAACAGGTGGCAGAGCTGGGCCCAGACCTTGGGCTTGTCTGTGATGACCGTAGTATGCCGCCTCACTGAACCTCTTTTTTCTTTGCCCAGTAAACTCTAATGGTATTTTTGGCTTATGTGATAGTTGATTACAGCCCTCCTTTCCTTTCCCCATTATCAGAGCAAAGAAGAGCCAAGGATCTGGGTGAGGGAGAGTACAGAGCGGGAGCCGAGCCCAATTCCGGCTTACCAACTGCCAGTGGGGAGAGCCCATTGGATTTTATTACCAGCCGCGCAGCAGCCAGGAGAGCCACGGTTCATATACAGCGTGCGTGCGCGCCCCGCACAGGCACACACATGGAGGCTCATGTACATGCAGGAGACCCCCCAAATGCATGGACAGAGGGGTCACATGTACCCACACCATCACACCCCCCATGTGTGCATGCACACACACGCACACGCACACGAGTATCCAGGAGATAAGTGCTAGTGCATTTTATCATGCATCCCACATTCAGCAAGGTCATTCAGGATGGGGGAAAGGGAAGATTTTGAGGCAAAAAAAGAGAAATGAAAACAAAACGGTCCCGCCCTGTCAGCATTATTTGGAGTATAAGACATGAAGTTTGGGCAGACAGACAGGCTCCAGGGGTCTGTCAACAGTCAAAATGTCCAAAGGGCCTCTCATTCTCTGGCTGCTGACCGAGCTGTGGGGGCTTTATCTGAGTAAGTGCCTGACCCTGTCATGCAGGGGTCCCTGGGGGGCCTCAGCAGCCTGGGAGGGAATTCCTTGGCTGGTAGGGCCTCAGTCAAGCAGGGGCCCATTTCATCCCTGCATCCCCTCAGGGTTTCTTTTTTTGGGGGGCCTCTCCCCTTCCTGTTATACAAGGCTTTATCTGGAGACCAGTTGGGGGGCTTGAAGGTGGGGTCGTTTGTGTTCATATTAGGAATAGCAATTTAAGAAGAAACACAGAAAGAAGGGGTCGGGTGAAATGAGGAAAAGAAATACCCTCCGCAGATGTTATCAGTATAGTCAGAGCCAGAGGAATTTGTTCTGGTTAGAGGTCTCGTTCTCTTTCTTATTTTTCTCCTTAGTTTCAGGAGTTTTTGCTTGCTTTTTTGTTTGATTTTGCTGGGGTTGAGGCTTCAATGTGAGGTTTCCTTCTGCACCTCGTTTCCAGGTTTTGGACCGTGCGAATGTACACACTGGGTTTGGGCCCGTGTAGACCTTCGCATCCCGGTGGTGCTGGGCAAAATGCTCCCGGCTGAGCCATAGTCCCGCCTGCTCACTAACCTTGATGTTGGGAGCATGTCTGGATTGCTCTGGCCCTTCCGTGTATGAAATGAAGACCCGATAAGACCAGTTTTAACAGTCTATTATTCTAGAACTAGACAGTATCTAATGTCCCTTGCAGTTTTAAAAGTTTGGTTGTTATTTGCCTATGCATCTTTCAACAAGTGCACTGCATGACAAAGCAGCTACATTCCAAGGAAAACAAAGGTGTTTCCCTTACCTCTCAAGCCTTTGCTAAGCTGCTCTTTCTGCCTTTCCTCCGTCTACCACTCACGCATCTTCAGGTCTCCACCTAAGTCAGGCTTTTCCTTAGCACTCGGGGCTGATTTAGACATTTCCACTGTGAGTTCCTGTCCTCGCGGGGCTCCCCCCATCAGAGAACTTGTCGCCTTTTAGTAATTGCTCACTAAACCACTTCTCTCCCCAGATACTCCATAGCAGTTTCTTTTTTCCTTTCTTTTTAATTGAATGCATTGGGGTGACATTAGTTACTAAAATGACATAGGTCTCAGGCGTACAATCCTATAATACATCATCTGTATGTGGTATTGTGTGTTCTCCATTCCAAGTCAAGTCTCTTCAAGTCTCCTTCCATCACCATTTATCCCCGCCCCCCCCCCCCCCCCACTGCCCAGTCTTCTTTCTTGATCAATGTCTTTCACGGTCTTTATCTGTGTTGCTGAGAACTTGAGGTGTGGAGGGTTTTGTTGTGCTGAAAGGCACTGGAGTCTAAGTCCACATCTGCAGCTACTGGCTGGATACCAGCTGGGCTTTCGTAGAGCTAAGGCAGCTTCTCCAACTCCATTTAAGGGAGGCAGCATGGTGAACTGACTGTCCGTTTGTTTTTCATTTGTGCCTTTTCTAAACGGACCAAGTTAGAAGACAGTGACTTTCAGAATGACCGAGAATCAATCAAAACTGCATAGGCTCTTAAAAGTTGCTGACTCCGACACTTCAGCCTGTAGATGGTGACCCTGAGCCCGGACTGGGGAAGGACCTTTCTCAAGGTCACTGGCTGGAGAAGAAAGCAAGCTGGCGCCAGGACCTAGGTTGTACCCAGCACCCTGGGTGATTCCTGAAAGGGGGAATTGATTTGATACCAACAATTCCTTTGCTCCAGGATACTTTTGTAACTGGAAGAAACAGTTTTTTATCCTATTTCTAAATTTTAATGTGCTTGGTCACTTGGTTAATTCTTTGTGGCATTTGTTACTTCTTCTCACGGGAACCTTGGAAACTCTTTCTGAGGGGAGTTGTTACCCATCCCCTTTAGTTTATAACGTAATGAAGTGAGGATTCTTGTGGCTTTTCTTCAGGAACGCGAAAGCTGTAACTGGCAGATGAGGTTTACAACGTAAGCCGAATCGGTGTTTTTCTACCACACCAAATTACCTGCTTCCTTTTTCTTTTAAACATTAACATTTAATCAGATGAGCAATACAGAAATGCCCTTGGCCCTTGGTGAAAAAGTATTAAAATGTTGTAAAGCTAAAATCGCTTTTGACGACCACTCCCAGGCCTCGTCTCTTTCCAGTTGGCCTGGAGGTGACTGACATGAGTTGGGTGTGTGTCCCACCAGCCACTTTTCTATGCATTTAGCTTCATATATCTGTACACACACACACACACAATGCAAACTGTTTTATTTATTTATTGTTTGAAATGGTTTTATATTTTGTGTTGCATTAAAATTTGCACTTTTTAAATTTATTGATTTTAGAGAGAGAAAGACAGAAGCATTGATTTGCTTTTCCACTTATTGATGCATTTATTGGTTGATTCTTATATGTGCCCTGACCAAGGATTGAACCCTCAGCCTTGGAGTATTGGGCTGATGCTCTAACCAACTGAGCTACCTGACCAGGGCAAAATGATCCTTTTCTTACATTCCTAAGACTTGGAATTTTCATGCCTATTGACATAGGTCTATCTAACACTAATAATCTTCTATATGTGACTCCATGGAATGAACGTGTCGCAGTTTGGCCATTCCCATGGACACATGTTCACTCTGTTCACACGTACATGAGCGCTGCAGTAAACATACACAATTAAATTTTCTTATGCATTTTTCTATGGAAAGTAAAACATGAAATTGTCAAGGCTTAGGTAGCACACATGCATGTTGAACATAATAGGAACTGCCAAATTGGCCCCCAGTGCGGCTACACCAATTCCTCCCGCATTTCATTGCCAGTGGCTCTAGTTGCTCTCTTTGCCTAGGTCCCTGTGGGCCAGTACTTAGTATTATCAGCATTCTAAAGTTTTGCCAAATAGGTGAAATTTACTAGCCACTTACGTTGCCTCGCCTATGGATTGCCTGTTATGTCCTTTTTTAGTTTTTCTATTGGGTCTTAAGAAGTAGGATGCATCCTTCAATGCATTAATACTTGGGAATATAAACTGATGACTCCTCAGTAGAAATAATTTTTGCATGCATTTTAAAATGAGTCTCCCAAATACTACTAGGAACAAGCGTATGTTTGAGAAGTTACTAGTTTTAGGTGCCTGTATTCTGTCTTTGTGACACAGCCGAGCAGGATGGCAATGAATTCCCTATCTCCTTTTCCTGGTTTTCTGGTGGGCAAAATGGATGACCACAGCATTTATGACCCGTGAAACACTTTTCACTATGGCAAAGTGAAGAGACTGTGCACTCAGGGGAGGCTCCGGGCTGGTCTGAATTTGGGATGACCTTCATCGTGAGAGCCAGCTGTGAGCAACCCAGGCAGCACACCCTTTTGCTGTCTCTCTGGACACCTCTTAGGCTCTACACCCTCCTTGTAGAGGGGGCACCTGGACGTTCCGAACGCCTGAGTCAGAGAGGAACAGGGCACTGCCGGCCACATCTTATACAACTTAGCCACATGGGTCAACAAAGTTAATGAACGGACACTCTCATGGGGCAGGGGGTTCCTGGAGGAAAACAATATGCAGGGACCTAGGCACCTAGGATGTTGTCCTGATGGCTTGGATCTTCGGCCAGCCTGGCTCTCACTTTAATAGTTTTGTGTTGGTTTTGAACAGTCACTGATGCTCAGTTAGACCAACGGGCTTCACCCTTGCAGAAGTAAAAATATTTTGCAGTCTCTCAGGAATGGATGTAATCTCAGAAGGGCTTGTCCAATGGTCCTCAAACACTGGGTGAGTGGTCAATGATGTCAGCATGGCCAGAAGAGCTTGGTGTCCATTTCCATGAGCTTTGACCTCAGAGATTCTGACTCAGGGTTGGTCAATAAAATATTTTTAGCACACTCCACAAGTCATGCTGATGAGCAGACCAAGTTGGGAAGCATGGACGCTTCATTTTAGAAACACAGAGTGGGCCAAGGTAGATTTACAGTTGCTCATATGGAAATTTCTATTTCCCACACTGAGAGGAGAGGACAATGAGATATAGTTAGGTAGCCCATCTTCCTGCCATAGCCCTGTGCAGGTGAGAAGACGGAGGGAGACCCATTTGAGGCCCTCCAGGCAGTAGGGCAGAATCGCTGCTTAGTGGGATCCAGGGGGTGGAGTGCTGCTTTGGGATCTGTTTCTGTGAGTTAGTGGAATTGGGTTCAAGGGGCCGGACTTTTCATTGGCGACTGTATTGGTTTGTGTAACGGCACTCAAGGTCAGGGTTTTTAAATCAGCAACGAGGTCGCGCTGTGGAAATGAATTTAGACACTCAGATGGGTCATCCATCTCCGCTCTGGGGATGGAAGGATGTGGAGTTGGGGGCTCAGCTGTGGTGAAGGGCTTATCAAAATGAGACTAAGGAAACACATATAATAGAACTCTCTTCTTCTTCCTGGAAGCATCTACTTGCACAACCTCTGTATGGCATCTCTGAGGTATTTTAGTGCCACACAACCTGGTATATTCTCATCCTTCCTCACAGCTCCAGCTGCAGCTGAGGTGGTCGTGACAGGCTTTCTGGGTCAGCCAGTGACTCTGCCCTGTATGTACTCATCATGGTCTATGGGCAGCAACAGCATGTGCTGGGGCAAAGGCGCATGTCCCAACTCCAAGTGCGCCAATGAGCTCCTCCACACTGACGGGTCCCAGGTGATCTCGAGGAGGTCGAGCAAGTATAACATTCAAGGGGAAATCCGGAGAGGGGACGTCTCCTTGACCATCTTCAACACCAATGAAGGTGACGGCACACTGTACTGCTGTCGCATAGAGGTGCCTGGCTGGTTTAATGACATCAAGAGGAACATTCGCCTGCGCCTACGGAAAGGTGAGCACCTGAAGGGACGCATGCTGGTGGAATGAGAGATGCAGCGGTTAATGAGTGATGGACTAGGGGGTTGGCTGGGAGGGAGGGGCTTTAGCTCCTTAAGCAACGAGTGGCCAGATTGAACCTGAAATGTGTTGCTATGACCAGAGGAACCACGGCCTGAAGCAAGGGCGGGCGGGGGCCAAGAAGGCAGCAGAAATGAGTGAGTGAAGGGTGGTGGGTGGGGAAGGAAATTGCAGGGTCCCTGTGAAAAAGGCAGCTGCTTCTCATTGAGGACACTGTCGCCTTGCAGGAATTGGGGTCCAGTATTTTCAGACCTCTCAATTTTTATGTGAGCTGTGCTGAATTTGCATGTTGGCAAAGATTTCAAAATTTAGAAAAGTATATACTGCATAAACTAAATAAAGTGTGTCCGTAGGTCAGCTTCAGCCTGTAGACTGATACTTTTCAACCACTGACAGAGGGAAAAGGGGGTGGGACATGGGGACACTGGTGACCATTTTCAGGTGTTTTGTTATTCTGTCCATGGCTTTTGGTGAAATTTGGAATTTGGTGGAATGCCTAAGGATTTGGACAACCTGCCCTTAGCTGGGATTGTCAAACCTCAATTGTTATGCTTATTTTTTTTAATCAAATTTATTGGGGTGACATTGGTTAATAAAATTATATAGGTTTCAGATGTACAGTTCTACAATACATCATCTCCATATTGTATTGTGTGTTCACCACCCCAAATGAAGTCTCCTTCCATCACCATTTATCCCCTCTTTACTATCTTCTACCCCCACGCTTCCCGTCTGTAATCACCATACTGCTGACTGTGACTATGACTTTTTTTCTTCGCTTAATCCCTTCTCCTTTTTCTCCCAACTCCCTACTCCACCCCTCTGACAGCTGTCAGTCTGTTCTCTGTCTCTGTGAGTCTGTTTCTATTTTGTTTGTTAGTGTATTCTAATGCACTTTAAAATTTTACAATAACTGATGTGGATGCTCTAATTAGAGAACTTTCATACGCATTGGCATATTTTTCTTTCAAAACAACTTTGTGGGATAGAAGTTACTATCATTTTGATTTTTTTTAAAGATTTTATTTATTTATTTTCAGACAGAGGGTAAAGGCAGGAGGGGGAGAGAGAAAGAGAGAGAAATATCAGTGTGTGGCTGCGCCTCATGCACCCCCCACCAGGGACCTGGCCCGCAACCCAGGCCTGTGCCCCAACTAGAAATCGAATCAGCAACCCTTTGGTTCGCAGGCCGGCACTCAATTCACTGAACCACACCAGCCAGGGCTTTATTTTGATTTATTAAATCAAACGATGCCACTCCAAGTCTGCTCTTTCCAAGCCTGGTATGACAAGCTATTATTTTATAAAATACGTGTTGACCTTCATGCTCTGTGGGGGCATGTCTAAGTTCAGTGGAAACTACTGGTGTCTTTCTGGTCCGTTAGCATTCACGGAAATTTGGCATATTTCTTGGGGTGGTATCTGTACCATAATGGTGTCTAATGAACCCAAATTCAAACATTCAGGGGTGAGTGGTACTGGCATGAACCAGTCTTTAATATCTGAACAAGACTACATCCTCATCCTCCGTTGTATACTTTAGGCTCTGTTTTATAGATCTTAATTTAATTTTATTTTATTGTGGAAAGAATGCCTAACGTGAGTTCTCCCCTCTTACCGGATTTGTCAGGTGTACAATGTATTATTGTTAACTACAGACACAATGCTGGACAGCAGATCTCTGAGTTTACTCATCTTGCTTGACTGAAAGTTCATTCTATTTATTTATGTTCCTTTTTCTCAAATTTAACTTGTCATATATACGGTTTTTTATACACAATCAGTGTTCATTGTAACAGTTTATATTAAAAGCCAATGACATTTATCTAAAATGTTACCTGGGAGCCCAGCACATGTGACATTATTGTCCACAGGAAAAGAGAGAGCAAATGGATTTACAATAACCTTTGGCTGTTTTGGATCCTGAAAGTGTTCTGGACTGAAATTTTATATTTGGGATCGCTTTTGTGCAGCCATTTATTTACTCATTGATGTTTTCGGAACACTTACTATGTGCAGGACACCATGGTAGGCATTAAACTTGTGCCAGACAACAAAATACGTGCCAGGTTTTCCCCTCATAGAACTTACTGTCCGGGGGAGAAGCAGGCATTAAACGATAATTGTCAAAAAAATGTGTGGTTATGAAATGCAACACAAGCTATGAAGGTAAAGTATAAGAACGGAAAAACAGATTGTTATTACAGAATGCAGATGGTCTCCTTGCAGAACTATCCTTTTAGCTGAGGCATGAGGGCTAAGTAGGAGTCAGTCTGATGATGAGAGAGACTCAGAAGGAGCAGGTACAAAGTTCCTCCAGCCGGAAGGCCACTAGGATGTTCAAAGGACTGAAGAAAGGCCAGTGGGCTGGGGAAAGGTGGACAGCACCGTGGAGACATGAGATAGGAAAGAAAGACAGGGCCAGACCAGGTGGAGCCTGTGGCTAAGGCTGGGGGCTTGGCTCTTTATCTTAAGGGCAAGGAGGACACAGCGAAAAGTTTTAATTGGGGACGACATGAGATTTGTCATTTTATTAAAACACTACTCTAACCAATGCGTGAAGAACAGATTGGAAAGGCCGATTTTCTTGGGTGTTACAATGGTCAAGGGCAGTGGACCAGGTGAAGGCAGTAGAAACAGAGAGAAATGGAAGGAGCCCAGATGTATTGTTTGCCTTTTCCTCCATCTCTACTCAGTACTACATTCGCCTTCTGTTGGTTACAGCCCCAATGACCACCCGTCGTCCAACCACCCGTCGTCCGACCACCCATCGCCCAACCACCACCACCACCACCACCACCACCACCACTGCTATGACAATGACCACGACCATGCTTCCAACAACACTCATGACTACACCTGACCTCACAACCGGAACACCACTTCAGACAAGAACCACCACTGCCCTCACAGTAATGACGACCACATGCCCCCTGACAACACCAAGCTCTCTTCCTGAGGACGCTGAAATTCTTCCGACTACGGAGCCTTCCACAGAAGAGCCCATGCTCACTGCAGGTACATGGTCATTCTTTCCCTTCTGCTGATAAATGTCCATCGGATCCCTGGGAACAGGGTTCTTCTGCCGAATGAGCAACCCAGAGACTTGCTCTTGTGTGTATTGGTGGTGGTGGTGGGGGCGGGGGGTATGTGTTAGTGTGTTCGTTTTCCAGGGCACATTCCACAGACTGGGTGACTTAAACAACAGAAGTTTATTTTCTTACTATTCTGGAGGCTGGAAGCCTGAGATCAAGGTGTCAGCAGGGTTGATTTCTTCTGAGGCCGCTCTCCTTGGCTTGTAGAGGGTCATCTTCTCACTGTCTTCACATGGTCTTTCCCATGTATGTTTGTGTCCTAATCTCTTTGATAAAGACACCGGTCATATTGCATTGTGGCCCATCCTAATGACCTCATTTTACCTTAATCACCTCTTTAAAGGCTCTGTCTCCAAATGTAGTCATATTCTGAACTCATGGGGGTTAGGGCTTCAACACGTAAATTTGGGGGCGTTGGACATAATTGAACCCATAACAGTGTGTGTATGTTCACTAAGCTGTTCTTTCTCTTGGTTTCATGATTTCCTTTTCCCCCTGTTTTTTTTCTTCGTTTTTGATAAGTCAGGGTTTTTTTTGTTTTGTTTTTGTTGTTTTGGTTTTCTGTTTGTTTTTTTTTTGTTGTTGTTGTTTTGTTTGTTTGTTTTGGCTCTCCAGTTGACCTCCCAGGAATCTTGCAGATGCTTATTGAAGAACCAGAAAACGTCAGACTCCCAGTCCTTCCTGCCAGGGGTTAAGTCTCTGGCTGGGCCTTAGAAATTGGTTGAAGAAAAGCCTCCTCTAGATATCTTAAAATATTTTTTGATGGTGAAATGGTTCTACTCTCTTTCTTTCTTCTTTTTCTGTTTCCCTGGAATGCTCCTTGATCCTGCATCTTGGACCTCTCACTGAGTTCCTGTCGGGGGCTTACCAAAGCTCCCACCATGTTTCCACCTCTGATTCCGAGGATACGATTATTAGCAAACAGTACTGACTGCTGTAGCTCTGGTTGGTTGGGCATCATCCTGCAAAGTGAAAGGTTGCCAGTTGGATTACTGGTCGGGGCACATGCCTGGGTTGCGGGTTCCATCCCTGGTCAGGATGCATACGAGGGGCAACTGATTGATATTTCTCTCTCACATCAGTGTTTCTCTCTCTTACTTTCTCATTCTTCTCCTCTCTCTAAGAATTAATAAATAAAATCTTTTTTAAAAAACACTACTAGAAAACAACCATGAAGTAGTTTGAAGACTTCTTTAAGCATTTCAGCTGCCTCAATAAGGCCTGGATCATTTAAATAACTTTACAATATTCAATTGGCTAATTCTGTTATACTCTGAATAGTCACCTAAAGCCCATGAACCCTAAACCAATCCACTGCCTTATGTATTTTTTATTTTATTGGCCTTTAAACTAATCATCTTCAAATACATCTGCAATTTCCCCCCTAGATTCTAAAAATTACTTGCAATCCTTGAAGAAAACCTGAAATATATAGAAAAGCACCAAAACAACTGTAAAAAATAGCCCCAAATCTCACCATTCAAAACAAACACTTATTTTTTTAGCTGCCTTTCATCAAACATTTCTTTTCCTCCAGAATCAGAAACTTTCTTTCTCCCTGAGGTGACTTCTGGAGACACACCCACAGGGATGTGGGCACGTGCTCGCTTCTTCTTCCCTTCCCTCTTAGATTGAGGGAAAGGCAACAGTGACTACAGTATCCCTGGAGCAGATGAGTAGAGATGGCTTGTGGACCCTGTGTGCCGTGAAGTCCTCCTGGGACGCACTGATGTCAAGGCAGCATTTGTGGTGCATTCATTCCTGTGGATAAAGGATGACAGGGAGAGGGAGAGGGAGGGGAAAGGAAGGAGGGAGGGGGATACCTTGACTGGCTGGTTGATTGATTTTGAGTCATTCGTGCCGACCTGCACGGCAGCACGTCTCTAGAAATTGACCTTTCCACTCTAGGTCAGGTGGTACTTAGCCGCCTCGCAAGCCCACCGGTTTTCTGGGTTGAAATGCCCAAAGGCCGCACTCACTTGACTGGCTGGCTTTTTGTAGTGGAGGGAGAATTCTTTTCTTCATTTGTCCTTTTACCCGTCAAGCCTTCTTTAGGTATTTACCAGGGCCCAGGAGCAGAGAATTCCCTACAAACAAGACATGACTCATCTCCTTGGCGGCTGCGAGGGAGAAAGGCCTGGGTTTGACTTTTTGCTGGGGGTCTCTGGCCTCGGTGTAGTCCCAGATTTGTTGTGGAGCTGTGTAAATTCATGCATGTAAAGGTCTTAGATGAGTGCCTGGCACATTAGTACAGCACTCAAATGGTAGCTGTTGACCTTAACGGGACTTATAATCAAGCAGAGGCAAACAGACATCTGGGGGGTAAACAAACCGATGCTTGTGATAAAACCACGCGGGGAGGCAGGTTGGCAGTGTGGTTCCTGTGTGCTCTCTGGGGCCACCCTGCCTGGGTTCAAAATTTGCCTCTTACCTACCGTGCCGCTTTGGGAAAGTTGCTTAATCTCCCTGGGCCTTGGTTTCTTCACTGATAAAATGGGAATGATAATAACACCTTTCCTACATATGTGTCTTTTTCTGAGGATTAAATGAGAAATGCATGTAGATCACTTAGAGTGGTGTCTGGCATGTACTAATAGCTCAGTAAACATCAGCTTTGTTTTTTTTAACGACAGCAGTCCGTTTCAGGGACAGAGGGACACACAAAATAGAAACAGAAGTATTTACCTAAGTTTATTTTCTCTTTTCCTTCTTTTTTTCCCAGGGTCCAAAGTTTGGGTTCTCCAGTCAACATCCCAGGCTTTGACATCGAAAAAAAGAGACCCAAGGTTTTTCCCTCAGCCAAAGGGTAAGGGACTCTGCACCTGGGGGCGGGGTTGTCTTTGGCCGTGGGAACAGTCTGGCGTCTGCCTGCTTGTCTTGGGATTGAGCTGTTTTGGCTCCGCTGTGGTCACCTGCTACATCCTCCTGCAAGCTGGGGTCAAAGTGAAACATGCCAAAGGCATCAGCGCCGGTTTCTTCCCTTTCTCTCTCATTTCTGAACCCCTTCCTCAGCCACTTCTGACTTGAAGCTAGAAATGCTAGTAGGAGAATCATCCATTCATTTTTCAAAATATCACTAACATATTATTATTAACTTTTTAATCTTCACCTGAGGGCATTTTTTTTCATTGCTTTCAGAGAGAAAGGGAGAGGGAGAGAGTGAGGAGAGAAAGAGAGACATCAATGTGAGATTAACTCCCTTCCCTCTTTTATGAGCTGGGACTGGGGATCAAACCTGCAACCTTTCAGTCTATGGGATGACGCTTCAACCAACTGAGCCACATCAGCCGGGGCCTACTAACTTATTTTAAATCACACAAAAATTACACTAATGCATTTTTGTGAGTGATTCATTAAAAAAAAAAGGTAGAAACAAAGTTCTCTTTGACTCCCTCTCTTTAATCCCAGCCCTTCCTCTGAGGTTACCATGGCTATTACTTGAAGATGAACATTCCAGATTGCTTTCTATTCCCTTATGTGTGTGTATAGATATAGAAACATACAGTTTGTTTTGTACATGGATTTTCAAAAAAATGCTATTATACTGTGTGCAGCCTTCTGCACTTTATTTTATTCACCTCACATTGTATACATCAGACCACCTTCTTCCTCAGTCCATGTCGATCTGCATCATGTTAAGTTGCTGTATAGTATCTCATACTATGGAGTGTCCATTGTCCCCTGAGGGCACTGAGGTTGTTCCAATATTTCATCACTGTGAATAGTCTGCAGTGAACAGCCTTGCAGGTGTGCGTCCCTTTAAGCGTTTATGCGAGTGTCTCTCTAGCTAGGGTGGCGCCCAGTGAGGAGCGCCACCCTAGCTAGAGAGAATTGCTAGGCTGAAAAACATGTGCAATTTTAAACTTAATAGCTATTACAAAATTGTTCTCCGGAAAGGCTGTGCCAATTTGTTTTCCTGCCCACAGAATATCTGCTTTCCCATATCCTCCCTATACTTGATATGACCATTTGTTTAATTTTTTTCAATCTTCCTGAGAAGAAAAATGTCATCTCGTCCTTTTGCTGTTCTGATTAACAGAGAGTTTGAGTGTCGTTCTATGTGTTTATTAGCCAGAAAACGGCCATCCTTTACCTCTGGGAAGGAGGCAATGTCACATCACTCACAAAGGCTCAGAAGATAGGATTGGAGGGGACAGACAAGAGTGAGTGGAAGGGGCATAGGTTTTGAAGGAAGACTGTGAATCGAGATGAAATGCAAGAGTGACCCAATGTGGAAAAGCTCTGTCCTGCACTAACTCACAGTGGGAAGACAGACCATCTGGACTCGATGTCCATATAGTGTAAGGGCAGCTATGTCCCAGAGATTTGAACCTTCTTTGTTGGTGGCACAGGGTTAGGGTGGGGGCTGTTTTCTATTGGCAGAAAATGTGGCAACCAGAAAAGTGATGAAGGGTGGGCAAGGAGTTTTCAAAATGTTATCATTTACTCCATTTAAATCTTGGACTATTTTACACTGAATTGGGAACAAGAGGTCCTCTGATGGTTTACCCTCCTCAGTGATATTCCTGATCATTTTCATTTCACTCCTCGTTGTTAAATTCCGGGAGAGAGGGAACACTTGCTCCCACATCTGGAGGCTGCACTGTGGAGAAGGAACTTGTTATAAGAGGGTGTGTCCGTCTCTGTGTTAACATCCACTCATTATGAAACAAACCAGGGTTTACTGAGCCCATACCATGGGCTGGCCAGGCTCTCGCCATGAGCCACTTCACCCGGTTCCCTCTTTAGCAAATATCCACATTCCCCATTTTCTGTAACTTTCACAAGGCCACGCGTCTCTCAGGTACCAGGCCCAGGAAGTCCAGCTCGGACTCCGTGCTCTTAGATGTTATTTCATTTTACTTGTTTTCCAGCCTGAAACAAGAAGCCTTGTTCTTTCATTTATCATTCTCTCTTCCCGCTGGTTTTGGTAACGCAACACTCAGAATGATAATTACCATCTACTAAGGACTTAGCTCTGTGTCTCATGCTGTGCTGAGGGTTTTTAATATGCATTTTCTTACTTAAATCTCACAATGACCTTCTAGTCGGACACAGATATTACTCCCATTTTATATATTAAAAAAACAACAACCCAACAACAAAAAACCAGAAGGTCAGAGAGTTTATTAGAGAAGCTTACACCTATTCAGGTCTTTGTTTTAACGCTATTCATTTACATGCATAACCTCATTAGATTTTTCACAAAAGCCTACAAGATAGACGCCACTATCACCCTCATTTAGGAGGTCATTAAGGTGAGATAACGTGCCTGGGGAATGACAGACCTGGCTTTAGCCTGTGTCTGCTCCCCTCGGATGCCACTCTAACACCATGCTAGGCTGCTTCCCCCCCATCCCCTTGGAGGCTTTTATAAAATAAGATCACTTCTTCACTTCCCTGAAAGAGCTTTCATCCCGTATCAGAGGGCCTGCACCCCTCTGTGGGGTTTTCTTTCCCTGGCTAAACATCCTCAATTCCCTCCTCATTTCTTCATGTAACTTGATGGTAAAGCTTCTTTGAGGACTGGTTTAAATCTTTAAGGAGGATCTCGTTAAAATCACTGTTCCCTAAAATGAGCAGTGCCCTGAACGGCAATTTCTCATCTCCGCTCTTTGCAGAGTTCAGAGATGGGGGGTGATTTGCTCCAGACCACACAGCTAGAAACACAAACACTATTAACAATAAAACCCTCCTAGGTTCTTCTGGTAGCTAAAGGAAGTCAGTTAGGGCAATGCAAACTCTTACTCCTCCAGGTACCTAGGAACTTAAATCATTCCTTCTAGCCTGAGGAGCGATTCACGTTTGCTTGGCATCAGGGCTAGGTGGGAAATGGTTCCAGATTCTTGCCTAAAGACGCAGTCTCTGTGGGGTAGGGACTCTGAAGGCAGGGCGAGTAGAGCCACCTGGCTGTGTCGTTTCTTTAAGAAAATCAGGTGGGCTAGGATTAAGTCCTCTGCTGATTCTGCCCCAGGCTCACTTTTACTAGCTCAGTAACATCCCAGATCTTTTCTTTCCAGTCCTTCCTTAGCAGGTCTCCTGGGTAGCCCAGGGCGAGGGTTAAAAGAGCTGTACCAGGCATGGGTTTCTCCCCTCTTTTAGAATTTCAGGTGAGTAACTTGTTCTACCCTTTTCTCAACCTCAGTTTCCTCAATATATAAAATTGAAATGATAGTGGTCCTTATTTCGTAGGGCTACTAAGTGAGGGAATGCATGAGAAAATTGACCAATCCATAACAACTGGCTAGTCAGTGACAGTCACCATGACAGGTTCCTATGTCCTCTCTTCAGTATTCTGCCACTGCTTGTACTCACACCCCCTCATTTTTAGGCCAGACCAGCCAGGTAATGAGAGGCCACTTCCCAAAGCCCCTGCTGACTCGTCGTTCCTCATACGTGCATAGACACTTTCTGGTTTTATGGGTTGTTGTTTTTTAACTGCTGATCACACCAGGGAAACAGCTGATCAGTGACAAAATGACAAACTTGGGGAAGTTACGAAAACTTCAAAATGGTATGGTAAAAATTCTCTATTTACGATTAGAATAAATCTGAGATCTGAAGGCTTTTCACAGACTCCTTTGTCTCTGACTCTAGAGAACTCTTACTGATCGCTTTTATTTCTGTGGGCGGACATCTTTAATCTCCCACCGCCTCATACTTGTTTTTGTCCTCACATTGCACCATCTATGGAAGTGACACTCTGTAATTTAGGCTTAGAAGCTAGTTATGGCTGAAAAAGAGCTGTGGGGGAGTTTGCCTTGCAAGGGCTTCCAGATTTGTGTTTTTTATTTTATAACACACGTCCAAGTACATAGCTTCTACTTCTACCCTCTGAAGAAACCCCACCCAGGGGCACAAGTCTTCACTTTTCTATAGCTGCCTGGAATGGAGCTCAGGGTTGTGGGATAATTTTGCTAAGATCACACAGCTAGACAGAGGGAGGGTTGGGATTCAGACCTAGCTCTCATGGGTTTTAAACTGTATCCACGAATTCTTGGGGGACTGGAGGTGTGTTTGGAAAACTGGGAAACTGAGGCCAGAGAAGTTAAGAGAGGCCTTGCAGCAAATTAGGAAGACAGCTGAGGCCAGAGGCCCGTTCTTCTGATATCAGGTACAGTTGGCCTTTGTCTCAGGACTGGCAGCCCTGGCCTCTCAACAGAGCCTTGCTGAGGGTGGGTTTTCATTTTGGATCCTAAAGCATTAGGATTCACTTTTTTCTAGACCCCTGATGGATCATTATACCTGTCACCACCAGGAAGTAAAGCCGTAGAACAGTTTCAAACTGAATGCAGCCAAAGACGCATGGGGACTTTGCTGTCAATCCAGTAAACCTGGAAAAAATGAACATTGCTCTGGTAATAACATTTTTCTTTCCTTGAGATTTTTACAGTAACCGTTTCTTGTTCTCAGGGTTAGGATGGTGAGGAAGTGGGGAAGCTATACCTTTAGGAACCTTTGTCCTATTACTGTATTTTTGTTTGTTCGTTTGTTTGTTTTTCGGTTGTACAAAGCCAGCCCGTGTATCATAGTCCAGAGCAAGCTGGCCTTCCCATGGAATCAAAGGATTCTCAGAAGAAATGGGTTTTCTATCTTTATTCTGGCATCTGGATTACATATGTGGATATCCGGGAAAGGCCTTTCAAATCTGTCATTCACTAACCGCGGCTTATCTAGTCATTTCTCGGTACCCAGCACAGGATGTGGAAACAGAAGTCAGCCACGACCTCTGTTCTTAAAAAGGTCACACTGTAGTAGTATAGGCAGTCTTGGACATAACAATGAATCATCCAGTGTGCTTTCCTTTGCAGAGAAGTATGAAAAGGTGCCCCAGGGCCCCAGGGGAGAAAAGACAGATTCTATCCTGGAAAGGAGGGCCAGGACAATTTCACTGTGACCTTGGAACTGGTTCTTCAAGGCCAAGACCATTTCATTGAAGAAGGAAGCATCAATAAGGAGGAAGACCTGCACGAGCAAAGACAGGGGGACTTGATAAGAGTGTGAAACCTCTGGAGATTGTTTAATACTCTAGTTAAATCTCAATGAGACAGGAAGCTGGTCGTGGTAAAGCTTCTTAAAGGACGTGATTGGTGAGCCGAAGAGTTTAGATTTCATTCCAGGGTCATAAAGAACCGTTCGTGGTTTTTTTGAGTAGGGAATGACATTTTCAGTTCTAATGGGGGGAAATTGCTCTGGCAGGAGTGCGGAAGATGTGTCAGAGGGGAGCAAGCTTGGAGGCAGAGAGGCTGCCCAGGGGTTCCTGCAATGATTCAGGCTGAGGCTGGAGATCGGTGTCTGGACTAGAAAGATGGCAGCGCTGACAACAGAGAGGGGACAGAGTCAAAGCCGTTCAGGAGTTGGAATCCAGAGGACTTGGTGACTGAAGTTAGAGTACAGGATGACTACTAGTACTTGACAGACTAGATGGATGAGATGGGTTAACTGGTAAAGAAACCCCGGAAGCAAGAATGGCATTTGTTTGGGAGATCTTCAGTTTGATGCGCTTCCGCGATGTCTCACAGGCAGTTGGAAATGTGGGGGCTGGGCTCATTTAGGGATGTCTGGCTGGGATGGGCGTCTTTGATGGCTGGCACCTACCTCAGATCAAATGATAATTATTATGATGATTCACATGATAAGTGGTAAATAGGGACTTGCCACTGTGCCAATACTTTCGTACACATTATCTCATAAAGGATAGTTCAGAGCTATAGATATAATTTTGGGAGTCACTGATAATAAATGGCCCTAACTGAGTGCTTCCTATATGCCAGGGCTGGGCCTGTTGCTTTTGATACATTGTCTCATTGCAAGGTATGGTCCAGATCTGTGAGGAAGACTCCGTTACAAAGGAGAAGAAACTGCAGTTTGGAGAGGTTGAGAAATTTGCCAGAGTTTGAACCCTAGGTCTCCTGGCTCTTGAAACTGAGCCCTTAAACACTTTATTATATTGTCTTCTAAGTGGAGCTAAGCTTTAACCGAAGTTACTCTAGGATCACCTGAAAGTATTGGTATGAGAGTAGGGGAGGGATAAGGAGGTGCAGAGGAAGACAGACCCTCGCCCCCCAGGGAACAATCACTAGAGAACAACCTTTAGGTGTTTTTTCGAGGATATTGAAAGAGCAAGCCTGGGAGAGAGAGAAGGGGGTGGTGAATGGGGCGAGGCTGGTCCTGGTGGAGGAGGGGAGGTCAAGGACGGGGAGGTGGGGTTTGGTCTAGAAAGAGAGATAAGAGAGAAGGGAATGAGGATAGAATAAGTGAAGGTGTTATGGTGGCCAGGCCTCCTGTCGGCCTCCCAGGGAAGTAGGAGAAGGCTGGGAAGCCAAGACCTTGGACATAGTGACCATCCAGTTTGTGACCAGCAGGGGAGCTCAGTACAAAGACAGGTGGCCTTGCTTCACTCAAGACATGCAGAATCGGAGCCTCTGAGGGGAGCCCAAGAAATTATATGTTTAACAAAGTTCCTCAGGAGATTCTTTTGAAGCCAGCCCATCCCTGGCCCCAACGGTGCTTTAGGAATTGCTGGCATAGTACACGCTCCCTGTTCTACAATCAGCAATGTCCGACCTGTGACCTGCACGTGGCCGAGGATGGCCGTGAAGGCAGCCCAACACAAAATCGTAAATTTACTTAAAACGTTATAAGGTTTTTTTTGTAATTATGTGTCACAGTGTATTTAATGTGTGGCCCAGAGACGCCAAAAGGTTGGACACCCCTGTAGGAAACTGAGGCATAGAGGCATTGAAAAAGTTCAAAGAGAAGTGGGAACTAGGCCCTAGGTAGGACCCTCTCCTGGCTCTCAAATACAGCTCTTTCCCCAACATCGTACTATTTTATTAAAGGCAAAATCGAGCCCTGTGAGAACCTGACCCTTTCCTGGGCCTTCAGTTGACCAAGGGCACAAGGAAGTTGCAGGAGAAATTGCCATGCTCAGTACAAGTTCAGCAGAAGGAAAGGGGGGAGGCAGGGGAATGAAGCAAAGCTCATTTTCACTCAAAAACATCGTCGTTAGGAGGAAAGAAATTGGATGCAGTTGATTTCAAAGTCAACATCTTTCTCGGGGCATTAGCCGATTTGTTTTTCTCTCTCTTACGCCCAGTGCTTCTCACAGGCTCGAATCAGTTGATAGCCTTGCCTTCTGGGGATAAAAGGAAAGGACAAAACAAATGGACCCTTGCCATCCCCCCCGCAATAGCATTACAGTCTACCAACCACACCAATGATTTTTTTTTTTATTAATCAAATTGGAATGGCGTCCGTGTAATTCTCGCCTTGAACAGTGCACCTTTGGAAAGGTCACACAAATGAGATGAAAGAGAGTTGCTGTGCTCTTAACACAGGCCCGCCCTTGGTGAGGCCAAGAGTGTAGAAAAGAAGGTACCCGCCACCGAGCAAGACACAGAGCCGGCCCCAGAGTGAGTTCTCATTAGTGGTTAACCAAGGGAGCTGGGTGACTCCCTCTACAGACCACAGGGACCCTCTGACGCCCAGCCGGGCACGGCAGGGATCTGCGGTTTCCCAGGGTGGGGCAGGATGAAAAGGGAAAAGTCCGTGAGTTCTGTGGTGAAGTGTCTGTTCCCCATGCCATGAACAAGTCAGTGAGTCAAGGTCCCAAGGCCCTTTGGCAAGAGCCTGCCTGCACTTGGGCTCTGGAACCCTGTGACACTCGGCAACCCAGCCGAGGGGACAGGCAAGAGTCTGAACTCGGGAGTCATTGTCCTACCATTTACTGTCATACGGTCAGGCACACTGGGCAAGGTATGAGGCCTATCTGAGTGTCAGGCTCTTCTTCTTTCTATAATCCTGCCTGAGTCAACGTAAGTTTACTTACCTCGTACATTCACCCTGAAGTTCAAATGTGACAATAAACGCCATAGCTATATGTACTTTCAGCTGCTTATGTTGTGCTCATCATCGTCATCAAGCAATCATAATTATTGAGATCTCCTTTTCAGAAATGGCTGCTGCCTAGGCCGTGGAGGGCTAGGGGTCTGCTCCAAATGGCCGTCTTCACCGTTGCGCCGCGGAAGAGCACGGCCATTTGCTCTCCGGTGCCAGTCTTTCCAGGGGAGGTGCACATGAGCTCTTGCCACGTTGTCCAAAGGCCACGGAGCCCAGGGGACCAGAGCTTGGGCCCTCGGCTAGCTAACCGTGGCCCTGAGGCGTGCTCACTCCCCTCCTCTCAATGCGACTCGAGCAAGCTCTCCCCGCACGGCTCCCACTGTGATGTGGGGACAGTCCTGGTGCCGACTATCAAACATTTTCTGAGGTCAGACACGGAAAGTACTAGCCCTGTGCAGGGCATGTAGCAACTGCGGGGTATAGGGTATCTGTGTATTACTGTTGTTGTTGTCATCGATGATTCTGAAGGTCCTTGGTAAAACGTGCACCTTGCCACCTCCCTCCACCAAGATTTATCGATCTGCTGGTGGGGGCAGAGTAGCATGGACACTGCCCTTCAGAGAGGAGTCCAGTGGGGAAGGATTGGGGTGAGGTCTTGTGTGTCCTTCACTAAGACCCTCAGATATCGGCACGTAAGAGCAGTAGCCTGGCGTGGTGACTCGGGATCTCACAAGGATGATGATGTTTTTGTTGCTGGGGCACCTCGGGGAAGTGGGAGGTGGGGGCATAATTCAGAACCGGGGTGGCTCTAACAGCGGTGCTCTCCGGTCTCTGGTTTCCCTCTGTGACCACATCTTCGTGAACCGTGAAGTCACCTCCTCATCCCTTCCTCTTTATGAATCATGTTTGGTGCTAACACAATTTGCTCTCTGTTCCCTTTCAAAATTAAAAAATGGGCCTCACCCAATTTTGCCCTTGGAACTAAGGAACATCTGACTCATGTATGTAATGCTCTGTTGATTCATTCAGGGTAGAGTGCCTTTTTAAAAAAAATTCTCACCTGAGGATATGTTTTTAATTAATTTGAGAAAGGGGCGGGGGGGGGGTGCGGGGGGAGAGAGAGAGAGAGAGGGAGAGAGGAACACCAATGTGAGAGAGAAATGTAGACTGGTTGCCTCCCCTACGCACCCCCAGTGGGGATCGAACCTGCAACCTTTTGGTGCATGGGAGGGTATGCCAACCAACTATGCCACCAGCCAGGCGAGAGTGCTCTTTTTGGTCACTCTACATATTAAAAACACGGGGAGGTCTCCCAGATTTAAAGGAAATATGTGATTTCAATTAAATGTGTGTTTCTACCTTCAAAAGGCATTTTGAAATTCCAGATCTCCCTTAATGCTGCTAGGCAAGGTCAGAAAATATGCGTTCTGGTTTGTAACTCATTACCCTGGAACCCGGAGTGAGTGAAATTCTCTACATATATGCTTTTCTGCTGATTAAAAAAAGGATTCAGCGTAAATAATTTCTAATTCCTCTTAGCTCCAAAATTTTCACATTGTGATTCAGGCATCCTTGAGGATCCCTGGGATTTTTGAGACCATACCACCAGTAATCCAGAAGGGGGCAGCATAAGCCAATGCTACCTACAAAAGGAAAGACACTGAAGGCTTTAAGTTGTCACTTTTCAAATTCTAGGATTGTGTTAAGATGGTATCATTGAATTGACTTATTTTAGAACTAAATTTGTTTTAAAAGTAGAGACTGATGAGTCCCAGTGTCTATGAATTCAATGATGAGTCAACATAGGTAATAGGAATTTTAAAATGTATCCACTGAGGAAATAGCTTTTATTTCCAATTGATTCCTGGCATGAAGCCCACTGGTTATAGAGTTTGTGTTTTCAAATAGGATTTTAATACGCTCTTTTTCCTTTCTCTCACAGTGGTTAACGATCATGATTTTTTTGAGTCATTCGGAGTTGGGTTCACATTTCCTTTCATGGTTTGTGTTACCTCGGGCAAATAATGTAAACTTTTTTCAGCCTCAGTTTACACACCTGCAAATGGGTCTCGTAAGCATCAAACGAGATACTTTACAGGAAGTGCTTGTCACTATGCCAGGCATGCAGCAGCACTCAATCACCATGAGAGGGAGTCTCTAGTAATTTTGAAGCAAATTTCTGCTAATGGGATGGGAACAGGAGTGATGTTCAAGATGGATTTTTAAAGAATTTCCGAAAACGCAGTGCCTTTCCAGAACTGCACACAGCACATTGTTTTATTTAAGCGAGCGCGACAGTGGGTTCCAGTGTACAGCCTCAGGCATAACCATCTTGAAGGGCAAGTTTCTCATCACTATAGAATCTGAAGGTCTGAAAGTTTTAAGAGTAAAATTGCCCTCAGATACAACACTTAATTCCCCAACTCCACGGGTGTTATTTTTGCAACACTAGAGCAGGAGTCGGCAAACTCCTGGTATATACTTTAGGCCTTGCAAGCCATGCTGTCTCTGTTGCAATTCCTTGATTCTTTCATTTTAGTGCCAAAGCAGCCAGGCACACACATAAACAAATGGGTGTCACTGTGCTTCAATAAAACTTTATCGATGGACACTGATATTTGAATTGCCTGCAGTGTTCAGGTGTCATGTGTCATTCTTCTTCTTCTGATTTTTTCCCCAACCATTAAAAATATATAAAAATGATTCTTAGCTCTCAGGCTGAACAGAAACACGCTGCAGGCTATATCTGGCCCCCTGGCCTATACCATCCAGATACAGGAAGAGCTCTGTTTCAATAGGGCTCTTCTAGAACATTCACTGATCATTGCCTGCCTACCAAATAATAAGTCCTTTGAAGGTAAACATGGTGTTTTTATGCTATAGTTTTAACACTTAAACTTTATTTTTCATGTTATAAAATAAAGATAGGCTCTTGTTAAAAAAAAAAAGTTAAAACACTAACAAGTAGAATTTCTTGTATTCCAAACATTACTCACCCTCTCACCCCACCCCATCCTGTCCCAAATAACCAAGATAAAGAGATTAATTATTGTAATTGTTTGAGCTATATTCTCTCGGATCATTTTTTCTACTAACTTAGCAACATCTAACATTTTTTATAAAATTCTCAAATTTTTTTATAAAATCACCCTTTATACTGTTTTAAACTCACTTTAAAATTCATTCGACAATTTTGTTCAACAAATTTTTACTGCAAAGCCATTATGTGTCAGGCATATGTTAGATTGAATCATTTGAAATGGCTGAAGTTTAAATCATTTTTAAAAACTTTTTATTTTGAAAAAATTTTAGACTCACATGAACTTGTGAAAATAGTGCAGAAAGTTCAACACCTTCCTTCAGCTTCCCCCAGTGGTAACATCTTACATTACTACAGTACATTGTCAAAACCAAAAAGTTGACATTGGTACAACAGAACTGATTAGTCTACAATCCCTACTTGAATTTCACCCATTTTTACATGTACTCATTATTTTAAACAAACTAACCATTTGGACTTAAAGAAACAACACAACCATCTCTGTGTACAGGTGTAGATAGGTGTGTATCCTGTACATCGTTGCATGTCGGCACTCGGCCTAGAGAGGCTAAGATGTAACATACTTACTTTTTTTTAAGTATGTTATATAGCGCTTAGTTTTTCTAAGAACACTACCTAAACTGTCTTTGGCTGTGGGCGAATGGGTTTCTAACACCTATCTTCCAAGTTTCACTCAAAAGGTCAGTGTGGTACTGCTTTGGAGAAATGACACTTCCGTAAGAGTTAGCTCATGACTCAGGCACCTTAGAGAGTAGAGAGTACAGTGATTCACACTTGATACATAGGATACTTTACACTTAAAATTTTTATATTTGAAAAAATTTAGAAATTAATATAATAGTAATAATAAGAAAACATGTAACTGCCAATAATATTTCCATGCAAAGTCCTATGTATTTAGCCTTTGAGTATTTCTTTTTAGTTTTCTTTGGGGAGTAAGAGTTATGTACATATTCGTGTATATTTTTAAACTATATATTCATTTCGTATTCTAAGTATGGCTTTACATTCTTTTAAAAGAACTACTATGCAGTTATTTTTCTCAGGTTAGTCAAATTCTCTGTAAAAATTCATCTAGAAATAAGGTTAAAAAGGACATAGGAGATCAGTTGGTGAAATATGAGCATTTTCAGATGCCTAAACTTTGTGGCTCAGAGAGGAAATGTCTTGCCTAAGGTCACACAGCCTGGAAACTGGTGAAGATAAATACTTAGTGGTGGTAAAGTGTAAGGGAAGCTCAGTGGTAGCCTCATAATGTTCCAAGGTCTGGGGTCAACTTTTACAGAAATTCCAATTTGCCCGAGTACCACGCACGCTGCGAACCCGGGCGGGGGGTGGGTCATGGGGGAGGGGAAGGCACCTACTGGGAAGGGCTCCTGCTGGCTAACTGGGCTCAAATAAGAAAGCAGAGCCTAGCACCCATCTCTGCAAGGGGTCCACTCACGCCAACTACGCAGCAAGAGAGGCCTCTGGGCTGCCTGCCAGAACTGTATTTCTACTGCCTGACCCAACCCTTATAAAGGAGTTCCTGGAGTCCTATTTCAACCAATAGGACTGAGGTTTTCCCCATCCAATCAGAGCTATGCATCTTGGACCAATCAGAGTGGCTCTGTTCTGACCAACCAGAATAGTTCCTTTGGGCAAATCAAACTGTGAGGCTTCAGAGTCCTTATTTGCTTGAGGATGGACCAATCAGGGACCAGGGGCAGGACTTTCAGTCCAATAAGGCAGCTCCCTGCTGGTTTAGAGTGTGTCCTTTCTAGTGAAGCCTGGTTTTCCTTGGGTGGAGCTGAAGTGCTGAAGGTTCCTTGTGGAAGGTACAGAGCGAGACTTCCTAGGTAAACAGTGGTCTGGCCATAGGGTTTCGTGGATGTGGGGCAGGTTCACAGCTGCATTGTAGCCCTATTGATCTGTTTGCACTGGGCAGAGTTTTCTTCACTGAATCCAGAATTGGGGATTTCTGTTGGCATTCAGTTGGCTCTAATGACTATCAGTTGATAACACCCAAGAACCTAAGGGTGTAAAATTAAACCAGCAAGCTAATTTTCTAATTTACAGTGAGGACTCTAGATACCAAGTGGTCCATATTTTGGGCTTTGTTAATGCGTTTTTACTCTAGGAAAATCTAAAATTAGAAGTGTTGGTGAGTACATGACCTGGGAAAGTGTAGTTAATTTTAAGATTCTTTTGTTACTGATTTCAAGATAATATTCATACATAGCAAAGGTACAGCACATGCAAACATCTTCAAAAGAAAAGTCACCTTCCTTTCATCGCTGTGCCAGTCCCCAGAGCCACTGTTCTCTTGGAAGATCTTAGTGACCACAGTGTCTCTATCAAGTTCCCTGTTCTTGCTGGAATAAGTTACCAGATAGTGGATGAAAACAACACAGTTAATGATCTTACAGTGCTGGAGGTCAGAGGCCCTAAAATCAAGTTGTTGGCAGGGCCGAATGCCTCCTGATTCTCTGGGGGAGAATCTGTTTCCTTTCCTTTTGCAGCTTTTAGTGGGACATGGATTCTTTGACCCGAGTCCCCTCTGCCATCTTTAAAGCCAGCAATGTGGTGTCTTCAAATGTCTCCCTTTCTGATGACTCAGTCCATCATCCATACCCCAACTTTGACATCTTTGCTTGCTTCTTAGAAGGATCTTTCTGATTACTTTGAGCCCAGTAGTTAACCCAGTGTCCTCTTTCCATCTCAAGATCTTTGATGTAATTACTTGGCAAAGTCTCTTTGTGTAAGGGAACATAGTCACGAATTCTGAAGATTAGGTTGTGGACACATCAGGGGGTCGTTATTCTGCCTACAATAGTCTTCCCAACTGTTTGAGAGAGAAATGACTCATTCTTCCTCTCTAACCCGGATTAATAATATATTCTCATTAGTAAAAAACATTTCTTGATCATTTGTTTACACACGCCTTCATATTAATATATGCATTTTGAAATATAGCCCTCCCAAATTAATGTTTAAAGGATGAAATTTAAATAAATATAGATAAGCCCTCTCATTTCCCCTGGTACCCAGTGGATGGCCTTGCACCTTCATGGTGAGCACCAAGCCCTCCTTGGACACCACTGTTCTGGACCATCCCTTTTCTAGACTCAATGTAAATTTTTGTACTGAACATTTCTCTTTGTGTCCTTGCTACATACCATGCTTTGTACATGGTACTCTTGTGCTTCAGCTCCTCTGTGATTAGTTCCTCAAAGACATAGGTGTCGATGTCAGTCACACAGGTTCAAACCCCAGCTCCACCATTTACCACCTTGATCTGACCTTGATCATGTTGCTCTACTCTCCGAGCCTGTTTTCTTCCTGGCAGTGTGGCGTAGTGTCTGCCCCATAGGGTTGCTCGTGAGGGTTAAATGGTCATTGGAATGTTAGCAATAATATGTCATGAGATGGACACTCCCTGGGTTTAGTCTTCTTACCTGTGCTCAGCACATTTCCTAACTTTTTCGTAGGCCGATTACCCCCTACTGAAGGGGGTAATCAAGGGGTACCCCCTCTTCCTCCTTTGTTCGTCAGTTACCTCCGATGCCTGTTAGTTTCCCAGGGCTGTAGGGACAAAGTACTACAAACCAGGTGGCTTTAAAACAACAGGAATTTATTCTCTCACAGATCTGGAGTCTAGAAGCCTGAAATCGCCATGTCAGCAGGGCCATGCTTACTCTGAATACCCCAGGAGTACCTTTCCTCACCGCTCCCAACCTCTGGTGCCCCAGGAGTTCCTTGGTTTACGGCAGCATCACTCCAGCCTCTGCCTCTGTCATTCTGGCTTCTCTGTGTCCCTCTCACAGTCCTCTTCTTGAAACCAGCTATTGGATTCAGGGCCTACCGAAATCTAGGATGATTTCGTCTCAAGATCCTTAACTAATTACACCTACAAAGACCCTACTTGTAAATAAAATCACAACCTCAGGTCCTAGGTGGACATGATCTGGGAGGGAACAACACTGAAACCACTCAGAATTTTCTCACGGGACTTTTGAGCAGCTTCTGGGAGGCTCCTGCCTTTGGTTGAAGCTGTTGGTGACAGAGTTCCGACCTTGGCAGTGTCAGGGCCAGGAGCACACAGACAGCAGACACGAAACCCAATGAACTTGACTTGTTTAACCCGCATCCCCTAGCCCTTAGCGTCACTACTTTTCGCAAGGAAGAAAAATCATCAATTTGTGTTTCCTGTTGCTGTTTGATGTACAACACGGTGGTCCTTGTAGTGCCTCCCACAGAGGCTTTTGGCATTTTCTGAAGCCTAAAAAGAAGGAAAAGTGCTGTTTGACATCAGTCAGGACTGTTTGTGTTTACAAGTCGCCTTCCCTGTTAGACGATTCCACTTTAAAATACAGATTGGCACCGACGAACCCCACCCAGGCTGCCTTTTCTCTTCGATGGTTTCAATTCCAGGCTTGTCCATCACAAATGATTGTAGTGCAGTGGGAGTTTGACAGAAAAGGGGTAGGGGTTTTGAATTCTCGCCTGCAGTTCCCAGCTCTGAGGGTTAACAGCAGAAAGAAAAGCAACGACAGCTGAGTTGCAGGGTGGGAGAACATGCCGACTTTCCGCCTCGGAGTTTTATGCTGCGAGGTATTCAGCAGGTCCCTTTCCCCGTCCCCGCGCTCTGAAATCACGCCGTGAACCTTACAGACCTGATTGCGCTTCTCCTTCTGCCCGGCGAGTGAGGGAGTCTGGGGGAAACAACGCCCAGGTTCAGCAACTGTTAACCTCGGATTTTGTGCCACTCAGGCCTTGCCATGTGTGCCTTGCATTCTGTGTCTATCAGAAGGTTGTACTGCACGTGTGATCTCACGTCTTCCCTGGGCCTTTCTCCTGCCCTGGCTTCTGTGACGCTGCGCTTGTGTTCTGCCCACTTCCGCTTCCGCCTTCGCTTCCTCTGCCCACCTTTTTAAGTGCTGGGTTTCCCAGGATCGTGGTTCTTCTCTGTCTGGATATGCATCCCTTGGATTTCTTCTTTTAAAATAATTTTTATTGATTGATTTTAGAGAGGAAGGAGGGGAGAGAGACATCAATTTGTTGTCTCACTTATTTATGCATTCGTTGGTTGATTCTTGTTTGTGCTCTGACCAGGGATCACACTGAAAACTGGCGCATTGGTATGACACTCCAACCAAGTGAGTTACCCAGGCAGGGCCAGCCCTTGGATTTCTTATACACACTGAGCAGGTTAATGGCTCCCTGGATACGGATGACTCTGACATCAGTGTCTCAAGCCCAACCTTGATTCAGATTCAGATCCATTTATTGAGCACCAGGTATGTGTCAGGAAGTGTTGGGGATCCCTTTTTGAGCAGGCGAGAGGGACCCTGTCCTCATGGAGCTTAATTCCGATAGCTCTTGCGGAGAGCTGTCAGTCTACAAAGTTGGCCTATGTGCCTCTCCCTCTGCCCACCCTCTCCAGCCGCCAGTTCCTACTCCATCATTATTACCCTTGGACTGTCAAGCTTAAGGAACACTGTGGTGTCCCTTCTCTAATGTGCTGTAAGTTTTATGAGGCTGTGGCCATGCCATATTCATCTCAGAGCTCTTTGTGCCTGGAACAATGCTCAGCACTTGGTAGATTCTCAGTAGGCTTTCCTTGTTAAACTCAACTGTCAGTTATATGTGAATGAGTCTGTGTCTCAGCTTAAACTTCACCTTCTCAAGGACACCTTCCTTGACCCTGCAGGCAGCCATCCTCATAACATAGTCTATTATATCTTACATTGTTTCTTCCCAGAATTTTGCATAATTATAACTACTTTTCTTTTTAAAGATTTATTTACTGTTAGAGAGAGGGGAAGGCAGGGAGAAAGAGAGAGAAACATCAGTGTATAGCAGATACATTGACTGGTTGCCTCTTGCACACCCCCAACTGGGGACCTGGCCCACAACCTGGGCATGTGCCCTGGCTGGGAATCGAACCAGCGACCTTTTGGTTCACAGGCTGGCACTCAGTCCACGGAGCCACACCAGCCAGGGATATGACTGTTTTTCAGCTGTTCATATTATGTGCTTAAATTTGATCTGCACCAAGTTGTAAATTCCATTGACAAGGTCAGTGGTACACCTACCATAAGTGCTTGGCCTATTATAAATATTCAATAAATACTTGCTAATTGATGGAGTGGCGAGTTTTCTTGATGGATAAAAGTCCTGAATGTATTGATGGCACCTATGGGAATCTTAGACCTGATTGGCCGCTGGCCTAATGCCTCGCTCTACCTGTCTATAAAATGGAGGTGTTCCAGGGGGAGAAAGATAGCAGATGAGCTTTAGGTAAAACCACATCAGAGCAAATGTTCATAAATAAATTCATACTGAAAGATTAAACATGGCAATGGAAATTCCAGCTAACCTTTGAAGTGCCTATTTCAAAATGGGATATTTCACTCTCCCACAGGAAACATAAACATTTCTTTTCTTTTCCCCTTCCCAGGCTCTGAGATGACAACTCCTGTGCAAAGTAAAATTGAACAAAAAGAGGTAAACATTGTTTGTGAAGTATTTGAAGTGTATGACTTACAGCGTTAAACTCTACAGTAGAGGCTGCAGAAATGGACCAGGGAGAGAAGATATATCTAAGGTGCGAAAAGCATCGCGACTGTTCTGAAACAGCAAAGGAATTTGCAGACTTGGATTCTTGGCAGAAATAATATTAATATTATTACTTTTATATGTGCAGATGCTTTGAAAAGCAAAGGGAAAAAAATACAAAAACACGGAAAGTCACTGTGTTCCTTCCGTGTGGCCCAGGATTAGGGACATCCTGCAGCATCAGCACCTGCCCGCGGCGCGCCTCTTGCTTCTGAGAGGGTCCTTCATTAATGCTTATTATTACAAAAGGGGTCCACGCCATGTTACGTACAAACTTTAGAGCGCGTAGACATCTAAAAGGAAGAGTGACGGTCCCCTATCCCTCCTTTGTTTTTTTCCTCTTTTCTCTCCTCAGAGAGAGCGAGGGATGTCCTGTCCTGGCAGCTGTGTTGGAGAAGGGGCAGGACCCACAGCATGGCTGGGCAGTGGGAGGTGGCGTAGCCGCGACAAGAGCTAGATGGTGCCTGTCAAGGAGGGCTTCTCAAACAACGTGGTGTCAAGACCCTTTCATACTCATAAAAATTAATACCGAGAAAATCAAAACCACTATTTATTTAAAAATAAGACTAACAAACCCATTACACATTAACATAAATAACATACATTTCATAAAAAACAACTACATTTTGCCAAATGAGAACATTTTACTGAGAAAAGCGGCAGTGCTTTATATTCACAAATCTCAAAGTTCACCTTAATAGGAGACAGAGATTCTCGCATCGGCTCACATGTTCCGTCATCACAGAGATGAGATCATCACTTCACGCGTCGCGTAACCTCTGGGAAATGCCACTGTACATCTCAGGAAAGAATGACAGTCAAGATGACAAATAATGTCTCAGGAAAATCATTTTAATCTCATGGGTCCCCTGGTTGCACTTTGAGAACCACTGCCGTAGAAAATGTGAAATTGAGTTCCATTTTCTCTTCGATCTTGCTGCCCCTAGAAGTCTGAGCCAGCCAGGGGCAGGACTGCCCAGAGCTGGGGAGAGCCCCAGGCCCTTGGGTGGCGGCCAGCAAAGTGACTTGGTAGTGAACGCAGCTCACAGCACCGTTATTTTTCACCTTCAGACCCCTGAGCCCCACAGCCTTATACACCTGAGGTCTAACACCTAGGAAAATATGGGGGTCTGCATAAATGTTTCACGTTTTCAGAAATTAAAAGGAATTTGTTTTTTTGATTTGTAAGGTTGGTTTTGTTTTGGTCTTGAGACACCCTGGCCCAAAGGGGGTGAGATGCAGTGAAGCTGCTGGCCGTGGGAGGGTATGGTTGGGACGGGAAACTCATGTGAGGATGATGCTCAGGAACAAGTAAGTGGCCCACATGTCTTCCCTGTGTCTCCAAAGGCCAGCCAGGTGGACAGCTCCTTGCTGCTGAAGATCGTCGTTTCCTCCCTGGGATTCGTGCTGGGCGTGTGTGCATTGACTGCGGCATTTTGCCTTAGAGGTAAGGAGGGGCGAGGCCCTTTAGAGCTGTGGAGACTCCGGGAAGACCTGGGAGGAGGTCGGGGCTGCTTCCTTCTCCTTTTCTCCACTCCCCAGGCCCCCGTTTCTGTTGTCGTCTCCCTCCCGGTAGGGGAGGCGACAGGCGAACTCATTCTCCCTAACACACTAAAGGCTTCATGGAGCATCCTCCTGAGAGAGTTGTATTTTGGAAAAGGGAATAAAAATAAGAGTGCCTTAATTTACTGGACACTCATTCTCTGTCAGTCCTGATGCCAGACTCTTTTATTTATTGATTTGAGAGAGAGAGAGAGAGAGAAAGGAAGGGGCACGGGGAAGGCGGGGGAAGGAGGGAGGGAGAGAGGAATTGTTGTTCTACTTATATATTCATTGGTTGATTTTTATATGTGCCCTGACCTGGGATTGAACCTACAACCATGGCGTATCAGGAGGATGCTCTAACCAACAGAGCTACCTGGCCAGGGTCCTGATGCTAGACTCTTGGTGTACCTAACTCATTCCGTCCTCATTGCTGCCTTACATGCTCAGTGCTATTATCATCAGTGTCTTGGGGTGGAGGAAACCCAGTCTCCGCCTCCGGGTAGGCTTGCCGCAGGAAGAAAGTCGTGAATGACCCCTGGTCGTCTCATTTGTTCCCTTAAAGCAAGCTTTCTAACCTGCAGTCCGCCAGTGGAACTTGAGGGGGCAAGCGAATCCCTCGAAATCACGTACAAAAGTACTTGTGTGTTCTTATCTGCATTTTTTCAAGGGGCAGGGTCCAGAATTGTCATTAAGTTCTCCAGCCGGCCCGTGACCTTCACCCCATCCCCCACTGCAAAGAGGAGTCACAAACTAGGACTTACGGTTTTGATGCAAAGCATAGGCACGTGGCCCTCGGTCCTTTTTTAAAGCGGGGGAAATTGTTCTGTAGTCAGGAACAGAAACTGTTTCAAGATGGCAAGCGGGGAGAGAAGACTAGTCATCATCTCAGCCTGTTTGAGCCACAGGGAAACTGGCGTATTTTGAAACCTGCCCCTAGTGAGCACTACAAGAGGACATTTACAAAGGCATGTTACGGTTTCACCTATTCTGGGTAAGTCTCATAAGGAGGCGTTTTAAAACCCAAATGAGCACTTGAATTGTGGGTGGGCAAATGACTCAGGTATGAAGCAGCCGAACAGTAGTGCCCACGACATGGGAACAATTTTGTAGCTGATGGGCATTGCCTAGGAGCCTAAAGAAGCAGTCACTTGATCCAGGAAAAGGAATGGCTTTCCCTGCCAAAGCTGGTCCCTAAATCCTTCCCTGTAGACGACCTCGGCTTTTCCTAAGGTAGTAGTGGGCTTCCCCCAGCCTTTCAAATGCTCTAGCATAGCACTGCTTATATTGTGGCCTTGTCTTTTCAGGGAAAGTCATGAAAACCAATTGCTTCCACAAACACACAAGGTAATTCATCTCGCATGACTGATCGTTGTAATGATAGTACAAGGTGTTACAAATGATTAGATACCACTCAGTGGTTTAATGACTTGCGCTTGTGTTCTGATTAAATACAGGGTTGGGGAGATGTGACATTAGAGGTGAAAAAGAGGTGGGGCTTTAGCTCACATTAACTTCTGTCTTGGTTAACTGTTGGGTTTGTCCAAAATGCACATGCAAAGACAGGTTGCATCAATGGAAGTATGACGTGCAAAAGAAAGAAGGTGATACATCACTCTGTGCTAGAAGTGCTTCGTTCAACTCTGGGCAACTTACTTTAAAAGGACATTCTTAAAGTGGAGTTCATAGAGAGGAGAGTTGACAGTATGAAAAATGAAGAAACATATAGAACATCATTCCTGGGATATATGGTTTCCTCTGCCCAATTAGATCATAGGAACATTTTTAAAAATAGTTTGACGAGTCTCTAGAAAGGGATTTTAGATATTTGTTCTGTTTCATAACTTTTTGGGAAAGAAAAAGATTTGATGTAAATTGTGATGAAGACCTTGTCTTCACTTTATAATTGCATCAATACCACAATATTTTAGAGAAAGAGGAAGGGAGGGAGAGAGAAAGAGAGAGATGGGGAGAGAGAAAGAGAGATGGAGAGAGAAAGAGAGATGGAGAGAGAAAGAGAGAGAAAGGGAAACATCAGTTGGTTGCCTCCCATACACGCCCCAGCTGGGGATCAAACCCGCAACCTAGGTATATGCCCTGACCAAGAATCGAACGTGCAGCCTTTTAGGGCACAGGATGACACTCCAACTAACAGAACCATCCAGCCAGGCTGGAGTTTTTTTGTTTTTTGTTTTTTGGGGGTTTTTTTGTAAATAAACACCTTCAGGTTGTGATGTTATGTTTTCTAATACAGAAACTTCTAAATCCCCTATTAGAATACATTGACAAAAGCCCTTTATCCTATCCCCTGTGGCCTCAGTTCTCCCAGCCTTGCTTAGTTGTTGCAGTTTAGCAGCGCCATTTACTCCTGGTCTTGGTGGCTCCCATCATCAGCCTCTTTTCTCTCTGTAGGCTACACAACACAGGAGAAGGGAAGAGAAGTGTCCTTGATGATGACATACAGCATGGAAGAGAAGATGAAGATGGTCTTTTCACACTATAACATGCCACTTTTGCATAGGATGGAGGACAGGGGCAGGGAGTGTGAATTGTCAAAATAAGTCTTAGAATGTTTGTCGTCGTCATTGTTTAAGGCCCACCAACTCCGCTGGTGTCACTGAGCCAGCCTGGCTTTAGTTTCCCAAGTGAAAGGTACTTCAGAGGCCACACCTTCTCTGCCCAGGGCTTTAATCTCCTTGGTAGCATCAGTCAGTGCTCAGTGATCTTCCACACTATGCTTGACACTTCCAGTGACAGTGAGTTCACTGCCACACCTAGGGAAGTCCATTCCATCTCAGAGCAGTGCTGAGACTTAGAAATATGTAAAGCAAAGTCTGTCTCCAGGTAGCATGTGCCTGTCAGCCCCAGGTGAACTCATGGGGCTCACACAGAGCATGCCTAATCTCTCTTCTACCTGGTAGTGCTCCAGAGACTGGAAGGAGAACCCCCTGTCTCTGTGAGTGACCTTGGTTCTGGGACATGGTTTCCGGTCCCTTCCCTACTGTAGTTGCTTTTACCTTGTACGCATTTATGCCTCTCCTTGTATGCCCACCTGTCAGAGTCGAGTCCTGACCCACCACCCCCCTCCCCCCAACCCCCCACGCATGCTGCCAGCAGCCCTGGATCTATGCTTCATCATTAATGCAGGAAATGACGTGGAATCGCACCAGAATTTTGACTCACCTCTAAAACTCCTTGGTTTTCTATTACTTTCTGTTCACATTTGAGTTTCTTTAGGGGTGACCATGGTGTCACATCTTAATTTTGCTTGGGGAATTTAATTTTGGAAACAGCCAAGAGTCCCTCAGAGCACCATGTGGCGAGTGACGTGGTCAGCACGTGGCCCTAAGAGTAAGGTGGTCCAGATTGGTTTCTCTAAATAGAATTCGGGGAAGTTTGCTTCCCAATAGAGCCAGATTTATTTAAAAACTTCCACAGCTAGCAGCACGGAAAACCCAGGGAGAGAGATAAAAGCAAACGGTCGTCGAATGAATGAATGGAAAGAATGTGTGCTTGAGTGAGAGAGGCCTCTCTCTAGCTGGAATGTGGTAAGTCACCATATCCAGAAGGGATCTCCCTGGTAATGCTTCCAGCTACGTTCAGGGCTGAGGCGGCAATAAGGCAACAAGCACACAGTCTTTCAAGGAAACCACCTTTTCTGCTTCTACTCTCTTGATGTTACTTTTAGGAGAGGAAAGAATCAGTCTCATTACTTCACTGGTGCAGCTTATAGACTCCTTGCCCGGATCCCGCAGTTAATAAAAACCCCCCTCTCCCCTGAGCACTTGGAAAACAGCCTGCGCAGAGCAGTGCGCCTTCTGGCTCATTCTTTGGGTGCTTAGCGGAGTGTCAGACTTGGCTTAAGTGAAGGAAGCAACGAGCAGCATGTGGGTAGCGTTTTTTTTTTCTTGGCTTGGCTTGCTCTCCTCTGTGTTAGCCTGAGATATTGGAAATGACTCACGTTTAGAAACTGAGGGGGGAAATGGATCTAGAGTCGGGCTCCCAGCCTCAGTTTCCTCACGTGGCAACTGGGGTGGGTCTAGAGGACCTCGTATAGTCAGTGTTACAAATGTGCAAGAAAGACGGTGATCTGATCCAAGTGCCTTTATTTCATGCAGAGCTGAGAGGTGGGCTGAGTCAGGTCAACTTCAATGGGGGTGGGAGGCAAGAGTGGCATTTTTAAAAGAAAAAGCACCGGGTAGGGACGGGGAGGGGTTAGTCTCCTGTTCTTCCAGGCGGGTGCCTTAGGGTTCCAGGACGTGAGCCCTGACGTGAGCCCGGACAATGTGTCTGATAAGGGAGGGCTGTTCCCAGGTCCAGGAGGGTCAGTCTGGCTGGCGCCAGGTGTCTATTGTGTGCGGTGGGAGAGAGTTTCGAATTAAGCTTCGGGCTACCAAGCCTGTCCGGACAGCTGAGTCATGGGCGGTCTGGAGGGTTGGAAACTGGCCTGACTGGGTCATTAGCAGTCTGGCAGGTGGGGGACCTGGCCTGACCCTTTCAGTCAGGTTCTAGTCTTTTGTGGGTCTGTGATACAGCCCATCCTGACTCAGGTCATGCTCCCCAGACACAGTAAACAGCCACCACTATCAGCGCGACCATCAACTCGGGTCTCGCTAGAAAAAGACGGCAAACACTTCTGGAATGGAACATTTAAGCTCCCTAAGTACCTTTCTGTTTCATAAGCGGGTAGTCATGGCATCTTAGAACTGGTAACGGCCTGCAGGAGACTCTCGCCTCGTAGGTATCCATCTTACTAAACATTACAATTAACTGGGCAGGTTTTTAAAGGCCAATTCTGGAGTCTAATTTTTTAAGAGATTCTTTTACAGTGGTCTGGGGTGTGGCCTGAGCATCTGAATTAAAAAAAAAAGAAATGTCCGAAGTGGTTTCAGACTGCAGCTAGGCTGGGGACCACGGCTCTGGGTCAGTGGTTATCAAACTGTGCACTTCAGACCAGCAGCCTCGACATCACCTGGAACTTGTTAGACAGACAAATTCTTGTCCCCACCCCAGACCTGCTGAGTCGGAAGCTCTTGGGAGTCTGGGAAGCCCAGCGATCTGTGTGTTAACAAACCCTCCAGGTGACCAGATGCACGTTCAAGTTGGAGGACTACTGCAGTGTAATAATCCCTAACGGCGGGGACTGCGATTTCAGGAAGGGCCTCCCTCACCCGGGGCTCTGAGGGTGGCTGTGGCTACCCAGAGGGGCCTGTGTCCTGCAGAAACCAGCGAGGTCCAGGCGGAGGGTGCTGGAGGAGACCTCGGGGCGCTGGCAGTCCTCTCCGCCTGGATTCCTGCAGCCAGCTCGCCGACCGCGCCGGCCGACCGCGCTCCTTCCCTTTCCTGTCTGCTGCTCCGTGCTGTGACCCAGGCATCTTTCCTAAATGCAGATCTGCAACTCCTGTCTCCTGACTTCCACCGTCGGGGGGCAGAGAAGCACCCCAGAAGCAGGCTGGATGACAAATGCTGATGACTTCGGAGGCCAGGCAGCTGATGCAGACAAGTGAGGTGATGGGAAGCAGTGTGGCATGTGCATCCCCTTTAAAGGCATTAGTATTCATAGTTAAAATTCTGTCCTAGGCAAGCAACACTTGGCCATGGCCTAGAACAAGGCAACCAGTCTGAGACTCAAGGTCCGGGGGATGGGTTTAAATAATGAATTAATAAATATCTAATTCTTATATGAGACTGCTTGGTCAGAGGGGGTGGTTGATGCAGTTGTTCCACTTTGGCTGCTGGGATGAATTGGTAGCCATCTATGAACAACTTCCTAGTGTCTGGTGTGTGGGGTAGGGTGTGGGGAGGGGTCCCAGGAGAGAGACTCCCTTCCCTTAAGGAGGTTAAAGATCTAAATGACACAAAACACACCTGGGAAAATGCTACTGAATGGAGACGTGGCTTGCAGCTCATGTTCACGTGGTAGGCCCACCCACCTTGAGGATTCACAGCAACCTGATTTTACAGCCTTGACCTTAACCTTTCTAGGCTAAAAGTTAACATCCGATCCTTAAGGAGCAGTCGATACGTCCTGGGCACTCTTAAGTGTTTCAAGGCTGTTTCTCATTGAATCCTCACAGCAGCCCCATGGACCAGGCATATTATTCTTGCTTTCAGAGCTGAGCAAGCAGAAAAAACAGAGATAGGTGAAGGAACTTGCCTAAGGTCATATAAGTGCAGCCCCATGTGACAGAGCAGGAAGGAACCCACACTCTGAAGGGCCCCAGTGAAAGACTTCATGCCTGCAGATCTGCAGGCTCGACCTTTGTCGGTCCCAACTGGATTTTAGTTTATTCAGAGGCGCGGCAGGCTGAGTGTTTTGATGGTTGTCCATACCCACCCCTTTAGAGTTCAATCTTCCCTTGTCTGCAAATTATTTACTCAGAATCGAATTTGCATTTGCGGAGGAAGCGGCAAGTGGAGAACCTGGCAGGCACGTTAATGAAGCCAGGTGGGACACATTTAAATGGGAATGTGTTGAACTAACTCATGAAGAGCTGAAGCCAGCTGTCAGCGGGCTTAATGAAAGGTTAACAGGAATGCGGCAATGGGTGGCTGGGGAGGCTCTTTGTCTCTCTAAAGAAAACAAAAAGTTGAGAAGTGGGCTCTCGGGGTGGAGGCCAGAGCAGAAGGAGGAAGCCACTTGTAACCAAATACTGGGTCTGAAACAGAGTTTCAGTTAGATTTGTAAACAAGTTACAGACTTTAAAAAAAAAAAAAAGGTGTTGTGGGTTCTCAGCTCCCTCAGCATCCGAGCACCGGGAGGGGACCTGTTCCCGGTTAAAATGAATGCTAATGCCGTTAGGGAGCGGCGGGGGGAGCCCTGGAGACGCCTGCTCACAACGCAAGGTAGGTTCGCTTTCTACCGAGCTGGAAAAATGGTGTTCTGCGGCTGGAGGCTTTATCTGCGTTGCATATGGATGGGAGGAGGCAGTAGGAAAGACGCTTACGCCTCCTTCAGTTCAACATTTTTTATTTTAAGCTGGTGAAACTGAGGCCCGGGCAGGGGGAATGAGTTTCCCCAGGCAACAAAGGAAACCGTTGCGGGAGCCGGGACCTAATCCTTGTACCTTGGACTCAGCCCCGCAGTCAGGTGAATTTTTTCATGTCCACCTGGCCATGCCTGGTCATTTACCCTCCTGAAGCCACATCCAGTAGGTTCTCATTGGTACATGCAACTCAGCGTTCATTTTCCTCGAACCATCTTTTCCAGCACATCCTTGACCTGTCATCTGGGAATGACAGACCTGGTGGACTGTCACTCCCAGAAAAAGGAATTAGAGCGGGGAAGTGCAGACCTTGGCTGTTCTGTTGCTTTTTTAAAAGACACCACCATAACTAGGGTGGCCACTTAGCCCAGTTTTAAAACTCAGTCTCTCCCGTGTGCTGGCACCTTCCTCAGTTCTGGGCCAACCGGGATGGTTGGTCAGTAACTAAATCGAAGGCATCAACCCTCTCGAATTCTTTCATTCACAGCCCCTGCTCTGGGTCTCACTGCAGTGATTTTTCTCGCGCGTGCGTGACTTTGCAATTGGACTCACGTGGAATTTAATTTGTGTGGATCTAGCGTCAGAATAGACTCTAGGTTCTAGAGCCTGGCTGTTCAAAGAGTGAGGCTCCGACCAGCAGCATCGTCATCAAGGGGGAGCTTGTTAGAAATGTAGGTCGGTCCCCATCCTAGACTCCCAGAATCTGCATTTAAACGAGGTTTCTCTGGGATTCATGGGCACATGAAACACTGAGAAGTACTGGTCTAAAGAATTGATTTTCAAACCCGGCTGTGGTTGGAGTCATGTGGGCAACTTAAAAAATACTCAAGCGTGACTCCTTTCTGAGGTCCTGATTTAATTGGCGTGGGGGAGACCTGGGCATCAGGCATTTTAAAAGCACTCAGGTAATATACAGCAGTGTTTGTAAACCATTTCTTAAGGAAGGGGAGCTTTGCATTGGAAAGTAGAGTTGCTAATTAATCAGGACACCTCTTGGCCTAAGTTACAAGTTTATGTGGGTCTAGTAGCCTCATATGATTTTGCCCAAAGAAATGGTCAATAAATGTGCTCCAGACGATCTGAGGACGCTCGGTAATGACTCAGTGTCCCCATTACTATGGATGAGGCCCATTAAAGTAATTAAAACCAAGATAGAATGCTGGCATACCTTGTTTTATTGCCCTTCACTTTATTGTGCTTCACAGATGTTGTATGTTTTTTTCTAAGTTGAAGCCAAGACCCTCCACCAGCAAAAAGATTATGACTCGGTTTATTTTGATAGTCACTTTATTGCAGTGGCCTGGAACCCAACCCGCAGTATCTCCAAGTTGTGCCTGGATTTGGTCTGTAGAAAGTGGTAATGAGAAGACAGAAGAGAGAGAAAAGGCATGTCTGGGGGTCAAGGTGGTACTGTGAGTCTGTTCAGAGACATCAGAAGGATAATGAGGTGGTGCCAAGGTTTTAAAAGAAACATGGGGAGAATTTCCATGTTAAAGTAGAGCTAGGATAAGTGATATTTAAAGAAGAAATAAAAAAATGATAAAGTGGAAAGCTTTGTTGCAGAACAAGGAACTTGGTAGAAAGGCAACTACTTGCTCTCTTATACCTAAATACAATGAGACCCTCCTTAGGGCACAGTTGTTCCTTGTCTCAGTGGAGCTGTATTCAGCTGCAAGTAGAAGAATACTAAGAAGTAGTGACTTAATTAAAGAATTATTTGTCATAATTAGAAATCTGGACTTAAGCTGTTCCGGGATTGGTTCAGCAGCTTCACTAAGGTAGATATGAGAGTCTCTGTGACTTTCTTGGCTCCTCCCTCATGGTTGCAAAATGACTGCCACAGCTCTACTATGCCCTCCACAAAAGCATCCCAAGTAGGAAGGAAGGAAGAGGATAGAAATGAGACTTGCCCCTCATGGGACTCTAATCCCTTATCAAAATGGAAAATCTTTCATGGAAATTACCAGAAGTGTGACCCATATATTTCATTGGTTACAGACATCACTGGGTCACATGCCTACCCTTTGGTGAAGGGAAATGAGATTTCTAGGACTAATTTCTAGGACTAATCATTACTCAGCTCCCTGGCTGTGTACGCTGCCCTTCAGCCAGACTTTAGGATCAGTCAGTCTGGGAGAAACTGGGAGTGGGTTTTGGGTAGACAACATTGATTTCTGCCACCTTCACTCATCCCACAAAAGCTTAGTGCCCCCCGTGTGCCCAAGGGTCCCGTTGAGTGCTGAGGCATAGCCATACACAAAACAGACCAGCCCCTGTCCCCAGGCCGCTCACAGACTACAAAGCCATTATATTATTCATTTCGTGATTCCAAATATTTGGATCATTTCTAGTGTATCTGAGAAGCCAAAAGAATGAAGGGATAAAAGGGATAAACACTTAGAAATTCTGCACACACACGCTCTTGAAGCTGGGAAACTGTACCTTTGATGCAAGTGTCATTGGGAGTCAGTGGAAGGATGAGGCAGAAACATTCAGGCCTGGGAGGTGAAGGCAAATTATAGCAAAAACTCTTCGCTGCCGTGAAGCTTTATGAGGTTGGCGGAAAGTGGTTGGCATGGTAAAGGTGCAATGTTAGAGTAATGGAAATAACCACTTCCATATTTCTATGCTGTTTCATATTTTTCTACGCGTTTTCAAACACATAATACTCTGTGCCAGAGGAAGGGACTATCTCCATTTTACTGAGGAGAAAAATGGAAACAAAGAGAGGGAAAGTGGCTGCCTGGTTCCCACCATAGTAAGGCCGACAGGAATTAAGTGTCCCAACTCCTCCTCAATCCAGTGGATCAATGGCATCGTTATGGGGTGCCTGCCATGCACACCTAGCTTTGCACGTGGCCCTAGTAACAGGGCTAGTAGTCATCACTAATGTGATTTGAGCACTAGTGTGTGCCAAGCACTACCCTAAGCACTTCACCTGCATTAGTTTAAACGCAAGCTTTGACAGATAAAGTGGCTCATCTGCAGGGGAGCTGGGATTCAAACTCGAGCAGCTTCCAAACCTCAGGCCTCAACCCCTGGGCTCTGGCCCCTCCAGTGATCTCTTTGCGATCATACTCCTGTGTGGTGGGAAGGACTATTCAACTGGGAGTTTTAGGTTTCCCTCTAATTACCTTAGTAAGATTAGGCATTCTCTGTCCCCTGTCTGTCTGAATATGACAAAGCTGGAAAGAGGGG
>PVJD01009344.1:0-63771 GCA_004026545.1 Mormoops blainvillei | reverse complement strand
ATGCAATTGTACTTAGCCTGTTTACTGAAATATCTGTCACTGCTTCACACAGCAATTCCATTTTTAAAGTTCATTGTGCTAGAAAAATGTTGCAGCTCCTTAATCCTTACTTTCTCATCCAAGCCGGGTGGGAGGTGAGAAGTTTTTGAACTGTATGAAAATCCACAGGAGACATTCACAGCATTTCGGAGCTCCCCCCCGCCCCACCATCCCGCGCTCTCTCTCTTCCCCAAATCCAGATAAAGCTCCCACCCCCAAGGCCTGTCCTCATTCTGAAAGCAAACATTAAAAGAGCATCAGCAGAAGCAAAGACAAAGAAAAAAATTTTAAAAGACAGCACAGGGATACTGAGAACCTGTCTGCTATCTGAAGAGGACCAGCGCTCACCTGGGGCTAAGGGTCATCTGGTCCCCTGGCCTTATAATGTTGGCCCTCTTGACTTAATAACAGATATTGGCACCAACAGCCAGTATTAGGGAGCGTAATTTCTACAGAATGCCCCACTAGGTTCTCTTCGAGGTCAGCCAATAGGAGGCGTGAGCAGGTGATTGGAGCCAGGATGAAAGAGTGGATGGAGCAGTCGTTCCCCCCCTGCTTCTTCAGGGCTTGCACAGTGACTACCTTCTCCTACCGCAGGGTTTCTCGACCTCAGTTCCATTGGCATTTGGGCTGAATAATTCCTTGGCGTGGGCAGTTGCCTGGTACATTGCTGCATATTTCACAGCATATGCCTGGTCTTTATTCACTAGACGGCAGTTGTACCTTCCCCTAGTTGTGACCAAAATGTGACCAAAACCATGTCCAGACATTGCCAGGGTCCCTTGGGAGGCAAACCTGCTCCCAGTTGAGAATCACTGCTATAATCTTGGCAGAGGGCCCTTCATTTAATGCCCTTTGCCAACTCACTGAGCATGCCATCCGTATGTACCTGGGTCACCAGGATGCAGGCCTATCGGAGTATGTGCACCTCGATCTGGACTCTCCTTGCGGGCGACCGAGGACATGCTGTGTCTCCCACGAGGCTCTGAGTTTCGAGAGGGCAGGGACTGGAGGGCTCACATTGGGGACACGCCCACCCAGGAGCGTTTCTAGGTGCCTAACTGGAATCCCAGGGGCTTTAGGGAAAGTCTTCTCCGCAGCTTCCTCCTCAGTGGAAGGACATCGGCATGCTGCCCCACCCATTCTGCAGCTTGTTTTTCCTAATGACTCTTCACGATTGTGGGCAATTTCCTCCCGGGCAGCCCAAGGTCTAGGAGGCTTCCAAACTGGCACAAGTACCCTGTGGTTAACCTGAAGCTGGCAGCAAATGCTGCTGGTTCCCGGGATGCAGCAATCACTTCTAAATGAGGTCTGCCTCTGCCTTCAGTCAAGGGCTGCAACAGTTGCTTTTTCTTCCTCAGAAATATGACCTTCGCAATGAACTGTTCTTGCATCAGTAAATGTGTGTGCTAGTTTCCTCAGCAAGTTCTGTGAAGTGATACCGGCCTCTCCCTGCAAATCCAAGAGGAAATCACAGGCTGCGGTCACTGCCTGTGTGCCTAGGTCCCTGCAAAGGTCTCAGGCTGAGGGCTGGAGGCTGGGCTGAGACCCCGGCGGGCAGCAGGAAGGGGCGTTTGGTGCACTTTGCTTGGGGAGTGCAAGTGTCATCAGTGGGTATTTACATTCTACAAGGCTGCCCTCGTGTCTGGGTTCCATGCATGCCACAGGGACATCTGAAGACAAAAATTGCCACGAATGATCCCACAGGTGAGTAGCAGGGAAGCCAGGTGTCAATTTCTCTAGAGAATATTTAGACACTCACATGGTTGCAGTTCTGGAACTGTGTGTACGTCTGCCTGTTCCCTGCCAACATATGTTTCTCTTGGACTCAGGGGGTGAGGCTAGAATGCTGGCCTTCACGCGTCATTTAGCTGCCTCCTCTGTCAAGCTCCAAGTGCTGTGGGGGCAGGAAGGTCAGGCAAACTCTGCTTCTAGGAGATTCCTACGATTCCAATATGGGTGTGCTTACAGCTCATACCGGCATGCACTCATGCCTCAGTTTCCCCACTTATCCTGCCAGATTGCTGTTGGGACTGCAGCCTCATTGACTGGGGTGCTGATACTGGCTGTGGTGCCCCGAGAACACCCTCCCCCTGAAGCCTGCCCCTCTATCCTATGGCTGCTCGAGGAAATGACGATTCTATCACTGCTTGGCTCCAGCCTTGAGATCAGGTAGCCCCGTCACGACCCATCAGCTCACAGCAAATCACCTCACCTCTCTTGGTGGCAGTGGCTTCATGTCTAAAATGAGGTTGAACATGTTCATCTGTTCCTGGGAGTTTTTTTTCTTCTGAGTTATGATAATTTATATTCAGTAAAATACACAAATCTTAAGTGAGCAACTTCATGAATTTCTGTGTGTGTGTGTTTGTTTGTGTGTGTATCTCCACATAAGTGCCACCCAAACTGATATAAAAACAAACAAACATTTATTGCCATCACGCCAGAAGTACCCTCGTTCTCCACTCTGGGTAATAATATACCCCAATGGGCAACTATTCTGACTTTTATTGGCATTCGAGTAGTTTTGCCCATTTTTGGAAGTCATATAACTGTCATCCTATAGTATGCACTCTTTTGTGCCTAGCTTTGGTCAACATAAAGGTTTCGAGATTAATCCACATTAACGAGTGTCCAATAATTTATCCCTTTGTATTGCTAAGTAGCGTTAGATTTAATTCCACAATTTACTTATCCATTTTCCTGCTGATGGCCGTTTGGGTGTTTCCGGTTCGGGGCTACTGTGACTAACGCTATCCTGAACGTTCTTAAGCGGGAATGTTCGGGCACTCATTTTTCTTGAGTCCGTTCCGAGGTCCAGCCTCAGAGATCTGACCACCCGTTTCACTCCACACCCACGCCCCCCACCAGCACAGCTGGGTGTCACACAGGCACCAGGACCAGCACGCTGCACACCGTGTCCAGCACCCACACCGCCTGGCCCTGACGGCGCAGCGGCCTCGGTGGCCCGGGCTGGCCAGCCCTGGCTTCTTTCAGTGCGTTGCACGCGCCTGGTTCTGTCTCCCTGCCTGGCCTTCAGAGTAAATTCGAGCCAGATGACTGTATCACCTCTAAGGAGTCAACGTACTCTAAGGAAATACACTCTAAGGATTAAACGCTGAGAGACAAAAAAGAAATCTTAAAAATGCTAGAAAATCTACCAACTGTTTTCATATTGACATTAGTTCCCAAAAGGTATTATAATGCTAAAAACAAAGAAAAACTAAAATTACAATTAAAAGCATTTCTGTAGAAAGAATATAAAGAACATAAATATGTTTAAAACTAAATACAACTGAAAGACATAGTGATATATTATCCTTAACAGGCAAAGGGCTCTTACAATAATAATTGTGTAAAGCCGCAACGGAAAAAAATACATAAAGAAGAGGCAATTGGTAAAATAAGGTCTAATAAACATGAAAAAGTTGCTCAAAACTATCAATAAAGGACAACACGTGAAAACAAGCTATTATTTTTCACTTATCAGCTTAGTATTCAGGCAGTTGACAATTTGGGGAAATGAGATCTCTCCTACACTCCTGATGGAGTTATAAATCAATGCCTCTTTTCCAAGAAGCTATTCCTGTGATGAGCAAAAACCATTTAAATATAGTCAAGTAATACAATTTCTAGGAATATGTCCTAAGGAAATAGTTGGAAACATGCGCAAAGACATGAGCCAGCCTGTTCATAGGAGAAGGGCTTATAACATTTAAAAGTTGGGAGCAACCTAAATGTCCAGGAACAGGGAAATGGTTAAATCAATTATGTTACACACCTATAGTGGGATAGTAGGCCGACATTCCAGGGATCGGGTAAATCTATCTTTATCATCCTTAGATGTCACACCATGATGTCACATCTATGATGTCATGACACTGAAAGACTAAAGCTGGTTGCAAAAACATAATTACAGACGGAACTTCATTATTCCATGGGTGTATGTGCATGTGTGTGCAGGGGCCCCCAGCTCATGCGTGGCAGGCAGTTTGCTCAGGGTGGGCTAACATCTGTAACCTGAGAATGAACATAAAGAAGATTTACATTTTTCCCCCTATCATGATCAAATACAGGTCTGAAGGGAGGTCCTGCTTCGCTTGATCAGTGAAGAGCCCCAGCTCTTTGTCAGCGGCTCCACTGCCCACCGGAGTACTGAGGTCCTCCACTGGGTCCTCTGCATCTGCCCACCAGGAGAGGGAAGAGGCAGTGGGTGCAGAGCATTTTAAGGGCCAGGTCTGGAGGTGGGGCACTTGTTTCTGCCAACACACCACAGGCTAAAACGCAAGCATGTGCTCACCCCCATCTGCACGGGGCTGCAAGTGCTGTGGGGCTGTGTGCCCACCACCTACCTGGTCTCTTTCACACAAGGAAACAGAAAAAATTCCGAAGCGGTTAGGTCTGGCTAGAAGCATCTGCAGTCAGCTTTGCTTACTGCTTTCACTCCTTTGCAGTGCCTGAATTTTCCCAAAGGACATGGATTATTTTTTTTTTAATAACGGAGGAAAAGTCCTATAAAGCTATTTCCATTTTGATGGTCACAGAGCAGAATTACGCACAATTCTCCCATGTGGATCAAGCTTCCGCGTGTGTCCTGGGACCCTCATGTCAGGGTTGGCTGTGCCTAGGGCCTGGAACTTCCCTGGGCTGTCCTGCAGCCTCAGGACAGACACAGGCTCCTGGAGCAGCTCAGAGCCCATCCTCCTGGACCTGTCCCTGTGCCTGTGCCTGTGAGGCCTCAAGCGGAGAAGTGAAGCCCCTGCTGCTTCTGACAATGCTTGTTTTTGTCAAGTGCACGAGCCCATCCCATCACTCAGAGGAGTGTTCTCCCCACACCACCATTTGTCACTGTCAGCCCAGGGAGCAATTATATTCCATCCAGCCAGAAATAAACAGACACCGGCATCACATGATGACGGGCAGACACACTGTCGCTAATGCATCAATTTGGGGCCGCTGAGTGCCTCTCGTATCTGTTCTCATCACTTGCTCTTCTCAGGGAAAATGAAAGAATCTGGGGGAAAGCCATCCTCCTTCATGGAACTGCTGTAAAACTTCAAATAGAATGCCCTACAGAAACACATGAGATAGAAATGTGTCGCTGTGCTCATCTGGCCCATCAGACTTCTGGATTGGGAATGAGCACAGGTTGGTCTGGGGGCCCAGGTAGACCCGGGGCTGAGTTCCGGCAGCACTGCTGAGCCGCTGTGCCATGTGGGCTCAGTCCTGTAACCTTCCCACCTGCAAAACGGCAATGAAAGCACCTGCCCTTTCCCTCTTTCATGAATGCAATTGCTTCCGCTTCAGATACTCCCCTATATCCTCCTGCGGCACAGACAGAGGGCTCTCCCCAAGTTCACTCTCCCCGCCGTGGTACTGAGCTGTGGCTGGGAACCAGATACTCAGCGAGAGAGTGTATTTCCCAGCCTCCATTTTGGCTGTAAGTGGCCTTGAGACTAGTTTTTTTTAAAAACAGACTTTAATTTTTTTTTTTAAGAGCAGTTTTAAGGTCACAGCAAAACCAAGCAGAAGGTGCAGAACCTCACGACTGATTTTCACCAATGAGATGCAAGCGAGAGGGGCCGGCAGGACATCGCTAAGATGCCAAGCACCTCGCAGGCACCCTCTTCCCGGCCGTGCTGGGGTGGTGACCATGATAACCTACGAAGCCACGTGCTGAGGATCTCGGGGCCTCTGTCCTCCTAGACCCCGAGTGACCAAGTAGAGGACTGTGAATCCTGTCTGTCTACCTGTCCAGAGCGAGCAAAAAGGAACAGAACTCAAGGCAACGTGGCTTCCTGGACTGGCTCCTGGAACAGAAGAATCACATTAGAAGAAACAACTGGGGAAGTCCAAGTAAAATCTGGTATTCAGTTAATCGTTACCTACCAATGTTAATGCCTTAGTTTTGACAAACATATCAGGGAAATATGAAATATTAACATTACAGAAAATTGGGTGGAAAGTAGACGAGTGCTCTCTACACCACCTTTGCAATTTTCTATAAGCCAAAAATATTCCAAAATTAAAAGTTTATTAAAAGTAATTTTAAAAACCCTTGAAATGTACTAAGCCATTGTATGTTTGGGTGTATTTGTTACTGTAGTTTAGCCTACCCTACCCAACGTGGTCCTCTTTACATATAAAACTCCTAGTCGCACTTTAAGACTTAGGTTTGACATTTTTTTCCATGAAGATGCTCCCTGGGATCCCTGGGGGTGGAGGCACCCTCCACTGTACACTTCCTTCTTCTATCACACTCAAGACAGGCAACTAACAGACCTGCCCACTTTCCAAGCCAGCACGAAGGCTTCTTTGAGTCAGGAGCCTTGTCCCTGTCATAGCTACAACACGCCTCACAGCGCTCGGGGATATTTGTCCAAAGAGTTAATGCCAACCTCACCTATCCGCTGCGAACATTTACTGCACCAGCCAGAGTGAAGCTGCTTCATTAACTCCGAGGTACCACGCAGATGTAGGGGATGATTAATTAGTTGCACAGCATTTACTGAACACCGGGGCTACTTTACGGTTGTGATGTATTTTCCTGGGGGCCTACAGCGCCTGTGTTGATACATGGTACTTGGTCTCATTATTGTGATTGTCTTAATTAGTATCTGTGTGGCAAAATGGCTTAGGTAGTCAATTCAGTGCCTTCCACGGAGCACCCAAAGGCAGGGGGTAGGCCTGTCCGTTCACTGAGCGCCTGCTGGGTGTCGGGCAAGCATGTGCTGGGAGCTCTGACTCCTGTTATTTCATAATCCCAGCAGAACCCTCGGAGGTTGGTATTATTATCCTCCACTTTACAGGTGAGGAAATTGAGGAGCAGAGAGAATAAGTGATGTATTTGCCACTGCTCACTCCGTGTGGGGCTTGGTTCCAAAGCCCGCCTATAACCCACTTCCTTTAGAAACAGCTTCTTGACATGAGATTGATCACCTGTCTCCACTAAGATCTATCATAAAAATAAATCCAATTTCTTCTATGCCCCTCTGGGTTGGACCTCAAATAAAGCTGAATGCCAGAACTCAAATAAATTGCTGTAAACTCAAGTCCAGTTGTTGAAGCTGGGTCTTGGGGTCAAAGGTGCTCCACCCAACTCACAAAGGGATGTCTGAGCTGCTAGACCCTGGATCTTTCAAGTGTCCTGAAATGATCTGGGAATAAGAATATGTCAGCGCATAGGCTCATCAAACCCGTATGACAACCTTAGCAGGAGATGAGAAAAGTGAGTCCCAGGTATATAATTAACAATTACTGTGAATAAATAAATAACTTATTTATTCACAGATTACATATCCAATGCCTTCTTTTCCAATAGATTACAAGCCACTTGAGGGCAGGGACAGCCCCTGCCTTGGTCATCTGTGTACCACAGTGCTGCATACAATAGGTGATCAATGACAGGTTGTTAAATAAGGGTATGAAATGATCACAGTCACAGGGAACATGGGGAACGACAACGTCGGAGAAAGGCCTAAATGAAACACCTACTGATTTAGCTATCACAGGAATATCAGCAAAATGCCTAAGCTTGCAGCCCGTCTACCAGCACCTCCACCTGCTCCTCTCCACAGGCCTCATATCGGTTGTGCTCTCACGGAGTCCCCAGGAGACAGGCCCCCGTGATGCTGAATGGTGGGAGGTTCTCTTCGGGCCTCCCGCTGTTCTTTCACACCTTATCACTTGGCCCTGAGTACGACTTGACTCAAAATCCTCACAAGTTCCCTTTGAAGACAGTCACCATGACCCAGGAGGCCTTATGCAGAGCCCTCTGTCTCCCCGACAGACGTCTCCCTCTTCTTCCCCTTGCAGGACCCCTTGCCCCTGCATATATCAACTCCTGACATCAGAGGCCTGCGACAGTGGGGCACGCGATGACCGGTTCAGCAGACCGTTCAGATTCTGAATTCCAGTTTGGACTAGGATGAGACACAAGTACCGGCCCCATGGTGAGCTTTCTACAAACAATGCACCATAAACTCGGTGAGATGCCTGGGGAGGAGGGACCCCAGTCTCTACTGTAGGGCTGCCTCATGGACCCACACCAGCAGGCAAGCTCGGTGAGCAGGGCATGTGCTCACCACCCACCGCACCTGGGAGTCCCTCGGTGATGCATGTCCTGCACAGCTGTCCTCAGGGGCCTGGCTTCACTGAGTGTCTGCCACGTGCCAGGTACTGTGCTCAGAACTTTGCCTTAGAGCCCCTTATTGTAAGTCCCATTAGCATCCCTTCCATTCCCTGTGTAATATCTATGACAATTGCCATTAATTAATTGTTGTGCATGTACATGATTATCCGCTTAATGTCTGCCATGCTCACTAATCTCTACATGGCATGAATGTGCCTCATCCAGAACTCTATGTCCAGCACACATACGACATGTCCCTCTCCATGAAAACAGAAGTCACATAAAGAAGTACGTGGCAGATTACACTATTGCCTTACGATTTCACCCTTCCTTTAGCGCGACCCTTTCTAGCTCTTCCCACTGAAGGAAGGGCACGGCCTTTGGGCTGGGCCTGGGGACCTGGCCTGGCTGACAGAGAAGGGCAGAAGCGACGGCGTGTCCATTTTGATTAGTCTTCAGAGGCCCTAGATGTTTCCACTCGCCCTCTATGCTTCTGCCTTCATGAGAAGATAAGCCCTGCCTAGCTCACTGGTCCAGGGAGGAGAAAGGGAGGCAGGCGAGCACATGCGGATCAGTGGAAGTACCTCAAAAATATAAAATAAAAAGAGCCAGCCCAGCCAGGTAGACCAGCTGGCCCCTAATAATCTGTACATGTACAGACGCACTCAGGTGGGATCATCCAACCTGCACATACATGAGCTAAATAAGTGCTCATGGTGATTAGACATTTGTATACCTTGTGAAGTGATCACCCCAGTGAGTCTAGGGCCCATCTGACACCTTCCATAGTTATTATAATATTATTGACTATAGTCCCTAGGTTACACACCTGAAACTAATACAATATTGTATGTCGACTACAATTGAGAAATAAAATATGCTTTAAAAATTCCAATAAAAAATTGCTCATAGTTATATGTCACTGTGATTTTGTGCTTGACTTCTCACATAGGAATAGTTGACAAATAGTGAACATGTCCATTTACAGAAGAGAAAACTGAAGATCAGTAAGATTAAGTAACTTGCTCAGTATTTCACATTAAGGGCAGGTGTAATATTTAAATTCAGCGCTGTCTGTCTCTCAAACGGATGTGCCTTTATCCTTTGAAAAGCTCACAGACATGTGCGGGGACATCCAGCTTGCATCATCTGTGTTTGGGGCATCTTTTCCATCTACATCTCCCAAAAGTAGCACAAAGGTGACCCCTGGGCAGATGCTATACTGAGTCACAATGTTACACCTAGAAACCCTGCTTGTCCTTGCTGGGTAACTATCCTTGGTTCTCTCAGCACAGACGGATATTCCTCACTTTAATGTGCAAACGCCATTCCCAATAAGCAACCAAACCCGCCAGGTAGGGAAGCTCCAGGTGATGAATGCATCTCTCAGGTGGTGAAAACCACTTCATCTTCAGCTGCAAATCTCTGACTCCACCAAACACAGCTCTAATCACCCACAAATTCACTGCCTGATGGGCTTTTATTGCTTAATTACCAAGGTGAGAGCCTCGTAATTAATACACCATTTACTCCGACATTTAGATATTTCCTGGAAATGTCACCAAAGATTTTCCAAGGAAATTCACATTATCTGTCATCTTGCTCTGCACCTCCTTACCGTCTGCGTCAGTCACCTCTCCCCGTCGTTCCCAAACTTCTCCGCCTGCAGCTAGCTGGAACAGGAAAGGCAAAAGACCACACAGCTTCTCTGTCCTTCCTTGCCTCCTTTTCTAGCTGGCAATGAACTTGGTGATATATTAAAACTGGATGTGGACAGAATGATCAAAAGTGTAACAATGCAGCAGCGACAAAGAACAAAAATAAAACCTAACCATAATTCTGTAGTTACATTAATGCAAGAGAAAGTTACTGAAAACTACAACTAATTCAAGGCCACACTTAGGACGTATAAAAAAATGTCCTTTACAGAAACTGGGGAGATGGCCACAATTTGTAATTGTGCAAGTCCCCTCATCCTTTTTTAAGGTGTCTGGGCATTGGTATCAGCAAGACAGCCAGCAGTTTTACCAGAATAATGAATTAGATCCTCAGAAAGCTCTAATGAACTAATTTTAGTTCAAGAACACAAATTTTCATTTCCCTTACAAACCAAGTGACTGTGGGTTACTAAATAAGTCGCTTTAATTGCATGTAGAAATGAGCATTAATGGAACTGAGTTACTGTATTCTAATGACACACAGCTCTAAAAATGTCAGTTTGCACCTACTGCTCAGCCACTCTTGCTCAGGACCACTAAGTGTGGTCATACGCGCTGCATGGGTATGTAGTCTGTCACCAGGGAGCCCACTGCAGGTCTCAGACCACATCTGGACAGACGCTATTAGCTTTGGACAGAAATCTGATCACGCAACTAAGGAATGTCATCTTCAGTAGGGAGGCATGCCAAATAATGTCCTTTGTTTATTATTTTACGTTCACCCTCATGCCCGCACAGTGACAGGTGCCTACCCACCTTGACCTCAGCAGGGGAATGGGGAATTAAGGCCCATCAGAGCATTGGTCAACCATCAGTTTGGTCCCAGAGAGTCATGGGGAACTTTCCTAATTCTTTCCAGTCCCTGCCCACTGCAGGCTGCTTTCTTTCCGTTTATTTATTTAGTTAGTTAGTTAGTTAGTTGGCCAAGGCTGACAGAATTTTTTAAATCAATGTGCTTCCAATAGAAAAATTAAGGAAATGCAGAAAGTTAGAAACTAACAAATAAATGCACACGATTCAACCACCAAGTATAATGAATGTGAACCATTATTTCCTGGCAATTCTATTTGTTAATAATTATTCAACTCTTTTACCCCTTAGGCAAAGCATGCGACAAGAAAAACATTGAGACGTTCTAAATTAAAATTACAGCACCCGGAGAGTGAGAGAAAGAGACAAACAGCGTGTTCATAGCTGTGGACCATTTCTGACAAAAGGCTGCTAATATTCCGGTGTATTTTTTGAGATTTAAGATTAATTTCCAGGTGGCTATTTCCATGATTATCAAAACGAGAGAAGAGCCAGGAGCCTCAGCTTCTTTTGTACAAACAGACTTTCCAATCGGCTGCCCACAGCCAACATCCACGGGCGCGGACGCTTGGTGCTTACAGACTCTGTGGCAGCGGTCCCAGCACCAGCCCGTTTCACACTCTCCCATCCCCTCGGTCTACAACTAGTGTAAATCCTTTTAGGACAGCCTACACCCTCCCCCCCCACCCCCCACACTCTTCTGATGTATAAAAGTGACCGCAAAACACCAGGAAAATGGACATGTTATCTTTGCTGCCTCACCAGGCTGGTAGTTTAGGTTGGATCCATGCCCAAGACTGGTTTTTGTTTTTATTTTTGTTTTTTGCTAACCATGGCCTAATACACTCTTTCTTTTAAAAAGACTTTTGGCCATGGAAGTAAATTTTTTTTTGTCTAACATGTAATACTTTAATTCAACTTTGCAATTTCTACTCAATGTCACAGCACCAACAGGGTCCATATTAGAAGCGGCTCTTCATAAATATTTTAGTAGTGGCAGAAGTGATGAGGGGAAAGACAGTGCTGAACCATCTTCTTCTACGGGACACTTAGGTGGTCCCACAGAAGGAACTACATCATTATCGCAATGCTGTGATGGTTACTGTGGCAAAAATAACAGTGTTCCCCCACCCCACAACAGTGTCCACATCCATGTCTGAATCCCCAGAATCCCATAAATGCTGTTAAGTTACCTTACACTGCCAAAGGGATTTTGCATTTAAGTCAATTAATTAAGTTAATCAAGTGATTAAGTTAAGGATCTTGAGAGGGGGATTAGCCTGGATTATACAGATAGACCAAAGGAGGGTAATCACAAGGGAGGGGGAGAGGACTCAAGAAGGAGGGGAAGAGGGAAAAAGTAATATTGAGGGAGAGAGGGAGAAGGGGGAGAAGGGCAGGAGGGGGAGGAAAGGAAGAGAAGAGAAGGGGGAGAGAAAGGGAGAGGGAGAGAGTTGATGATGCTACACTGTTGACTTTGAAGATGGGGCCGCAAGCCAAGGAATGCAGGAGATGGAAAAGGGCAAAGAAACTGATTCTCCCTAGGGCCACCTACAGGAATTCATCATTATATCCCAGAGCAAAGGTTGACACCTTGATTCCATTCCAGTGGAATACATTTCAAACTTCTGACCTCCGGAACTACAAGGTAATAAATCTGTGTTGTTTTAAGCCACTGAGTTTTGTGGTAATTTGTAGAGCAGCAATAGGTAACTTTTAGAAACATCCTTGTAAATGAAATGGTTTATAGAGTTCAGATTTCTCTTAGGACAGATTTCCAGAAATGGAGAATTTCTGGGTGAGAGAATGTGATTGCTTGGAAAACTCTTGATGGATGTTGCCAAACTGCTTCCCTAGTGACTGCAAGGCATCCTGGGTAGATGCTTCAGAAAGAGGCCCCCAAGCCCTGGGTAGGCTGCCCACTTCTTTCCATCTTAGCTGCCATCACCCTTGTCCAGGCCACCCTGCCCTTCTCTCCTCTCCCCTCTGAAGAAGAATGCTCCCTTGCAGCTCACCTGCCTCTCTTTTTGGCAGCCACAGGAAGGGGAGGGATCTCATCAGAATATGAATTAGAATGTAAGCTGCTCCCCTTCGAAGGCTTCCACTGCTTTTAGCATAATGGCAACAACCCCTGCCCTGGTCCCCTGGCCCTGCCTCTTCCCGCTGCCCTCTGGCCTCACCTCCCACAGGCATCCCTCACGCCTTGCTTTCTCTTCTGTGGCCAAGGGGTTCCTCCCCCAGGGTCTGCTAACAGGCCCTGCTCCTGCCCACACCTCTGGGCTTTGGTACAGGCTGGCTCCTCTGCTAGAATGTTCTCCTCGCTTTCCTCTTTAACCCTAAATAACACCCCCCCGTCCTTCACAGCCCATGTAAAATACTGCTTTTCCTGGAAAGAGCCCCCTTGACACCCAGGCAAGGTCCACTCCCAGCACCCTCCTTTCCTCCTTCATAGCACTTGCTGCGATTTCAATCAGTTTTTAATTAGTTATTTAACTTTTGATCAAAGTTTAATAGCCATACAAAAACATGCACATGATGTGATCTTTATGAATTTTCACAAACTAAATACACCTGTGGCAACGGCATCTGGGTCCAAGAGCAGAACATTCTCGGCATTCTAGGGCCACCGCCCATGCTCCTTCTAGTCGGTAAGCACTAACCATCCCCCCACCAAAAACTAATGTCTGCCCGTAATAGAGAGATTAGTTTTTTTACATGAACAAAATCCGTACTTAGTCATTTCAAATATCCATCTCCCTCATTAGAATATAAGCTCCATGAGGTCGGGGCCCATGTGTCCTCTTTGCCAGCATGTCCCCAGTGTCCGGTATCTTTGCTCAACAAATATTTGCCAAAGTAAAGAATGGATTGTTTAATTAACAACTGATGACTGTTGTAGGAGCTGGGCGACGAGGTGTAGGAGGCTCCCATGCAAGGTGTCCACAAGAAAACAGAAATAAGAAACAACGTGCTGTCCTGATGGGTGAAACATGTTCAGAGGAGGAGACAGAGGCCTCTGGCCACACTGGAGCTGAGTGTGGGCTGCTTACACTGGGAGAGAGAGAGAAGCTTCCAGCTAAGGAGTCCAGTGAGGGTGTAGGGGTGGGAAGATGAGAGGAACAGCCCTGGCAGTACGAACCCGGCCTGCCCTGCATGAGGCAGGCGCCCTGGCCACGAGGGACTCTCTCCACCTGTGGACTGAGTACCCCCCAGCTGCCCTGTGCATGGTGGTCTGAATGATATGTCCTTCACTGGCAGGAAGTGGCTTTTCTAGGAGCTTCCAGGACCCAGAGAGGCACCTCAGTAAAGAGGAGGCATGTGACAGCCCTGCGGTGGAAATTAAGCTGGAATCTGTCTGTCTCATACTCTGGGAGAAATTCTGGCCTGTGGCCCAGGTGCAGAAGGGGGCACACTTATCAGATGACTATACCATAATCCAAGTTCTGACTTCACCAGACCCTGTTTCCTTCTTTCTGTCCTTCTGTTTACACAGTAGTCAGGGCAGACCCTCCTGTTGGAGGTGAGGGTGGTCTCAGAGCAGACCGACACAATTCCTCCATTCCTCTGGCTAAGGGCTGTCTGGGCTCCAACGGGGGGGGAATCTCCGAGCTTGCAGGTGTGGGCTGGGGGCTGTGAGACCGTCAGGGCATCCCAGGCCAAGCCTTTGACATTCCCTCATCAGTGGGAGGGTTTTGCCAGCTGGTATTTTGTTGAAGACACTCAGGGCTCATGGTGAAAAACCGGTTCATCTGAACAAATTCTTTAACTGGCAATGCCTTGCAAAGAGCTCTGGGGGCCACACCATTTCCATCATGTGCTCAATCAAAAGGGTACTGGGGACATAGCTGTACATGATCACCGCTGACATTCCCCAGCTTACTGCTCTTTGGTTAAAGAGTGGGTGCCCAAAGATGCCACTTAATAGGTTTGGGCATCATGCACATGTCACTCTGACAAGTAGAAAAGTGGATTTACACACCCACCAGAGGTGACCTACCTCAGAGAGAGACAGTCACAGCCCATGTCCTTGCAGGCTGCCACTGCTAGAGCCGAGGGAGTGAACAAGGGTAGCGCCAGCCCAGGTGACACCTGGTTCACTGGCACAGGGGGACGGGCAGGCTGCTGGGACTCTGGCAGCATGGGTGGGGGCAGATCCAGTTCTGGTCCCAGATGGGGGCTAAAAGTACATGGAAAAATCCCAGGAATGTGGGCAATGGTCCAGAGGTCCAGTCCTTTGGTCCAGGTGGTTGGGGGCAGCAGGTTATCCTGTGGTCAGATGAAACCAAGGTCATGGCTTTGGAAGAACCGCCAAACCCCAGCCGAGGGCCAGCTAGACGGAGAAGGGAGGGTAGAGCCCAGTTTTCCGCGGGAGGAGGCTGCGAAGAGCCGGGCCAAGCAAGGGTCCAGTTAAGAAGCGAGGCTGAAGCCTGGCTGGGAGGGCGAAAACAGCCCCTCTTCCTCTTGCTGGGCCTCCCTCTCCACCACAGACACCGACACACGAAAACCTGGTGTCACCCTCCGATCCTTGCTCCCCACCTCCCCTGGTGCCTCGCGTCGAATCCGCGCGTTGACAAATATTTTCGATAAAGAACCAGATGGTAAACCCCTTCAGCTTTGTAGGTTCAGGGGGCCTCTGTCACAACGACTTAACTCTGCCATCGCGTGAACGGGTTCCGATGGCCCAGGTTTTCGTCCATAGGCTGTTATTTGCCAGCCCCCATCTAACAAAAAGGCCTGTCCATTTTACCTTCAAAAAAATCTCTCGAATCTGCCCACCGTTTTCAGCTCCTTTGCGGGCCCTGCTAGTGCAGCCACTTCCTCCCTTGCCTGCACACCCATGCGGCCACCTCCTTGAACTCTCTGATTTGCGTTTGTCCCCTACGGCAGCAGAATGAGCATCCTCAGATGCAGTTTTGATCATGTCCTTCTCCGCTTAACACTCTCTGGGGCCCCCATTGCTTTCGCAGTGAAATCTATATTCCTCACGACCAGCCATTCCCTCTAGAATTCAGCTCCCGCTCCCATTCTGTAACCCAGCCAGTGTGAGCCTTTGGGGCATTAGGTGACCGCCCCGCTGGGTCTGGCAGGGACGAAGTGTCTCTTCATCACACCGCACCTCTTGTTGTCCTCACTTTGACTACTCCCACTTTAGACGTCACTTCCTCTGGGCAGCCTTCCGCATGTCCTGAGCTGGTGCTGAGGGTCTCCGCTGGACCCTCTGTGTGTTTGTCTGCTAAGTCAGCATCCGGAAGGGAATTGTTTCTGTGCAGCGGAGCAGCCGTGCCTCATAGCACAGCGTGTGGCCCTAAGCCAGCGCTCAGTGAGCATCTGCTGACTGACTCGGTGCAGCAGCGAGTCAGTCAATTAGCTTTCTCAAGACAGGAGGATGAAGTCAGAGGACATCCAATCGGCCATCCTTGTCCCGGGACCTGAAGGAGTTGTGGCATGAGTTCCCACCGCTCTGCATGCCCCGGTCAGGACGGCTTTGCACCCTCCTGATATGATCTGGTGTGCTTTCCTGAGCCAAGAGGCATCCCAGTCAGGAAAATAACCTGGCTTCCAGAACTTTCTGTGTTTTTATAAGGTGGGCTAAAGTTTGGAGAGACACAAATACATTTACATGTTTTCCTGGGTAGGAGCACAAGTGAATTCGTGATCTCTTCCTCTATGTGATGATTAATTTATTCATTCCTTCATCTATTTGTCCGATCTACAAATGCTCCTCGAGCTGTCATGGGTTTCTGTCCCTGGACTGGCTGCTGGACCCACAGACGTGGCTGAACTCAGTTCTTCCTTAACCATCTGGTGGGGGAAACAGGCCATTCTGACAGAGTGCAATACATGCTATGAGAAACGGGTGGTCAGGGATGACGCTGGAGAGTAAAATGAGGAAGAATAAAACTGACAATAAAGAATGTTCAGGTCGAGTAGTATTTTAGAAACAAGTAGACGTAACAGTCTGAAGAAAAACAGGCCAGCACCAAGAAAGAGGACCAAAACAGAAAAAAAGAAGAAAAGAGGACTAATAACCAATATAGGGACAGTTCAAACGAGGCGCTGGACAGGCCAATTTAACACCAATGGCTGTCAGAACAGAACCCAAAGGAAGCATCAGGCCCTCTGCAAAGTTAGACCACAGGAGCATAATGCGGTTTGCAAGGAAATTAGCTAACTTTCCGGTGATTCAGCCCCACGAAAGCCCGTGCAGGTGCCAATCATGGTCACCTCCCAAGAGGAGGTGACTGAACAAGGCTAAAGGGGTTCATGGAAGGAGGCAGCCAGGGGAGACCCCCCAGGGGATGGTGCCGGTGCCCCAGGGGAGGGGCGGAAGGGGATGGGGGAGAGAGCCGCGCAGGTAGGTCTGAGGGCCTGGGAAGCAACGCAAGCCTGTTGTTTCCCTCCTCATCTGGGCACCTCTCAGTGTAAACAAAATGGCGTTGCCGGTTTGTGACGTTTGCCTCCTCTGTGATTGAACTGTCACAAAGAGGCGGGAGTTCAGTCTTGGCAATGAGGCCTGCACTGCTCCCTCTGTCCGTGTGGCCCCAGGCAGGGCCGGCCTGCCAGACTATGGGCTGGTGGCGAAGAGGCCCAGGGACGTGGGATCCGTCCCAACACGAGAAAACCCACAGAGCTGGGCTCTGTGTGTGCACATTCACGTGCCCCTGTGTGAATTCCCAGTACGAGTGAGAGGCGGGACACTAGCAAGCTGGAAGGCGGAGCCCCTCTAACCCTGAGGTCCTCGCACTCGCCCAACTTCAGCGCCAACACAGGCCTGAAGAGCTAGTCATGTCAGCTCTTACTTTGGAGATGAGAAAACTGAGGCCCAGAGTGGAGGGAGGGGACTACTGGAGAAGATGTCTGTGAGGTGAGACTGGTACGGGTCCCTGGCCTTTGTGGAAACACAAGCTGGAACGCACCTCTCCCGCCCTCCTTGCTCCCACGACACAGCGGCTCTATCACTGCATCCTCCTCTCCACCCCCAGGGCAGTGCACATGCAGGGAATTGCCTGCATTCTAGGAGAACAAAATCTGAGACTTGGAGATAGAGATTCGTACTTTTCTCAGCACCACAGAGCAAACCAGTGGTGGAGATGTGAGTTGGATGAAGGCCTGCTTGATCCCGAAGCCAGCAGCTCCACATTCTCCGTTGTCTGCCTCACAGATAGATACCAGGGGGACACCGCACACTTCACAGGTCCAAAACTGAACTGCCCATCTCCCCTGTGAACCCGCTCTGTCCCCGTTCTCCCCCATCTCAGCTCGCATCTTTTCTTTCTCTCTTCTTTCTCTCACTTTCACCACCCACCCACCAGCAAATCTGTTGGCTGGATTTTCAAAATACATCCCAAATCCAATCATTTCCACCAGCTCTTCCCTTACAGATGTTACCATCTTCTCTACCCTGGTTTTGCAATGGTCTTTGCCAGCCTCTTCTCAGCTCTGTGGCCTGAGCGATCCCTTTTCCACACAAGCAAACCGTCTTACTCTTCTGTTCAAAATCCTTCAACAGCTCCCATTTCACTCTCAGCAAAAGCCCAAATCCTTCCAATGGTCTTCGAGTCCCTGTGAGATCCGATCTCCAGTTACCTTTATCTCGTCCCACTCTCACCGTCCCACTCTTAGCTCCAGGTCCCCTGGTCTCCTTGTTGCTCTTTGAAAAGAGGAGGCAGGTTCCTGCCTCAGGGACCTTGCATAGGCTGTCCCTACACTAGAAGGTCTTCCTTTCTCCCCAGCCCTTCAAGATCCATTTGTCTAAATCTTTCTCACCTCCTTTGAAGTCTGTCACTGTATTTCCTGAATGAGGCTGAGATGAGCCACTCTCTTTAAAATTATAAAACCCTTTCTACGGCAGGCATCTTCAATCTCTTACTCTGCAGCACATTTCCTTAAAGTACTTGTACCTTCTCATATACCATGAGCTTTACTCATTTATTATGCTTATTGCTTCTTTTCTGTTTCTTGAGATCTTAAGCACAGTGAAGGCAGGGATTTGTCTGTTTTGTTTCCGGATGCATCCCAACCACCTAGGTCACTGGCTGACACCTACTGGGAGCTCAATAAAAATTTACTGAATGGGATGCTCTCTCTGATTGGTGACTGCAGAAGAAAAAGGCCTAAGGTTGCCGGACAGGCAACACTGCTACATCACAGAGTCATATTTTATCACTACCCCAGCCCCAATTCTTCAACAGGTGGGGCCAAATAGGTGACCTTAACAAAGGAGTTTGCATAGAGGAGGAAATCAGACTTGAAATGAGAATATGAAAGGAACTTTTGGGAAGGGCAAATTGTATTGTCTTTAAATGGAAAAAAGAAAGGATATCTCAAAGCGATGGCATTTAAGACATCATCACGGTACCTGGAAGTAACTCGGGGGTCGAGGGGCTGCTGCTGGGGATAAGGGGATTCTCGTTGCTATGTGGGCCTGCCTGGGGCATTCCTGGGCTATTTACAGCTCAAGGCAACTTAAATTCTGTTCCAAAAGGATAACTGAAATGAATGTGTGACAGTGCCGGAACACAGCAAAGGGGTTGGGATCCCAGCTCTGGTTCCCCCAAGTGAACCCAGCACGCCGGGCTACTTGATGAAAACTGAACGATGACCAGAATCACCGTGGCTTTGCTGGGAGGACGTCAGCTCAGCTCTCCTGCTCTAGGCCCTATAGATGCATATAAATTGTGGTCAGTTTTGGAGAGAGGAGAGAGGCAGGCAGAGGGAACCTGTCTTGGTCCCATCTGCAGGGCCCCTTGGCTGGGGTGTGCGGAGGCCCTTGAAGGCTTGGTGTGGAAGGCTGGAGACTTCTACGGTAAAAACAGAAAATTAGCCTGAACCCCAGTGCCAGCCAGACAGAGCCCCCAGGCTAGAGATGGAATCACAGGCTGGACCACATTGTCTAGAGTTCGTATGAGCAGAAGCAGTATCAGAGCAAGTCACAAAAGTGACAAGAAGGACCCAAGGCACCTGGGCTGCCACCTATGGTTGCACAATTCATGAAGTCATAGGTCAAGGGTACAGCGGGCTGGTAGGAGATTAGCCTGGGAGCCATTATACCCACCATGGACTTGGTGAGTCCAGAGGGAGGGACATCTTCTATTTGTTTACTAAGAGGAATTGCCTTTAAAAATTTGCACAGAGGCCCTAAAAATGCTGGAAAAGTTAAGAATGTTAGCTTACTCAAAGGTCTGGACATACAGACAGATGAGAAACCTATGTAACATCTCAGATTTCATTTTCAGGTTCCTGATTTGAACTACACATTTGACTCCCTATCCTCCCAAATTTATTCCAAAATGTCCGTTCATTCATTCATTTGTTCGTTCTTTCATCCATCCATCCATCCATCTATCCATCCATCCAAACATTCACAGGGTTACTAGGAAGTGCCAGTCCTAGACCAGCCAGGGAAACGAGATGACAGACTTCATCCCGCAGCAAACTCCTCTTGGACAAAGGACACATTTCAATCATCCCCTTCCTTACCGTGCCCCAGCACCTTTAAGCATATGGCACACTGACCAAAAAGATAAAACTTTTTGCAACTTCCCTGGACCAACAGGTCCACAGAGATGACCTTGAGCCTGACCCTGACAATGGAAACACATTCTCAGAGACTTGGTAGTCTCTAAATACAGCTTCAGAAAAAGTGCTTTTAAAATCGAAAGCACACTTGCTTTAGGGTCGTGAAAATGGCATCCAGTCTACTCAGAGTCACGTGAGCAACGGCCTGCTTGTCTCCTAAACTCGGTGGTCTCTGACTCACTGTCGGTGGTCCAACTTTAAAGGAGCCTGCACTCAGGAGCATTCCGCCGAAACGGCCATACGAGAGGGCCTGGAGATTCCCTGATCACCGCTGGAACAGGCTGGTGCAAGATCAGGCCCCTGTCGCGGCTGAACGATGCCCTGCCCCTGCTGGACAGCTTTTCAGAAAGTGGGCACAGAGCTCACACAAGCACCCGTCCACACACACGGGCGCTGCCTGCGTTATCTTCCCTCATCTCTGAAAGTACCATTTTATTGGTTGACAAATACTCCATCATGTGAATGTAAATATATTTAAAATCTATTTTGCCACCTTTCTGACTTGGACAGTTTGGGTATTTCCATATTGCCACAGCTTTACATAACACTGGCCCTTTGGTTCCTTTCCGTCTCCTTTTACGTGGCAGTTAAATGTGGTCCTAATTCTGCTTCTCCCGTTGACAGGTGAGGTGTGCTCCTCCCCCGCTCAATCCAGCCGGCTTCTACGACTACGTGGTCATCAGAACTCAGTAGGAGTGACCCGGTGCCAATTTCTACAAGTGACTCCCACTTCTGTATTCTGCCTTTTGAAATGGGGCCCTAAGCTGCCAGTTAGCAAGTCCAGCTATCTAGAGGCCCCCGGGCTGGACATTCATATGCAGGAGCTGTAGCGGACGGGTCCAGCGGAGCCCCGCCTGTAACCATCCCTGCCAAGGTGCCAAAGCTAGTGAAACCATCTTGGACCCTGCAGACCAGCTTATCTTCCAGCTGAATACCCAAATGACCTCCGTCTGTCGATGCTACATCGTGCAGAAGGAGCTCCCAGCTGAGCCCTGTCCACGTCCCCGACCCACAAAATCATGAAAACAGTAAATAAATGCCTATTGTGTTAAGCATCAGCCAGTCTCCTTGATGCTCTCACGACTGTCACCATGGCCCACAAATCTCTATGTGATCTTGCTGTCTGATCTAGTCCTTGATCTTCCCCTGGCTCATCCTGCTGCAGCCACACTGGCCTCCTGTTCGTCCCTGAATACTCCGAACTTGCTCCTCCCACCTCAGGACACTGCACTGGCCATCCTCTCTGTGAGGATGCCCCTCCCCCAGATGTCAGCCTGCTTCATATAGGTCTTTGCACAGATATCAATTAATCAGCAAGGACTGCTGTGATGCCATATCTAAAATAGGAATTTGCTTTTCCCTCCACTTCAGCACTTTCCTCCTTGGAAAACTAGGAGACATATCTTGCCTCCTTATCCTGCTTTATTTTTCTTCCTAGCACTGTCAAAATCTGACCTGCAGGGGTGGGTTAAAGCAGGTGTGCAGTTGTGAGAATGCAAAAGTTATTATTTATTAATTACTGTATCATTTATTTGTACTATAACCGTAAATGTACCCTTGCTGAGCCCTGTGTAGATTTCACAATCTGACATACATATATATATATATATGTATGACATATATACATGTATATATATATATTTGTATATATATATATTTGAACTGGCCCTGTGTGTGGGTGGGTTGTCTGTCTGCACCCCATCTCCTTCCCATGAAAATGCATATACTACAGTGTAAACTCCCCAAGAACAGGAACTTCCTCTGCTTTTATCATTGCTGTTTCTCCAAGATCTGGAACAGTACCCGCCTTGTAGTAGTGATCAATAAATATTTACAAATGAATGAATCAACCAATGAATACATATATTTCTTGTAAACACCTCTGAATACATTTCACATATAGATATCTTCCTAGGCTTTTCTGATTATTCCTCAAAAAAACTTCCTATAAGTTAAATTGTTGAATTGCAGGAATCACACTATTTATAATCTTTTAGCGCTTATTGACAAAACTCCCTGTCGGCTGTTCTGAACTGATTTTTGCTGTAAGAATGCTAATTTCCTCGCATCATCACCGATAAAGGATAAAATCACTCAAAAATACTTGCTATTTCAATACATGAAAAAAAGCTGCCCTTTGTTAGACTGTGCATCTTTCTGATTCCTCATGAACTGGGCTCCCGTTCGTGGTTTCGTGGCCACTGTAAGTTCCCTGAGAGCAGGGGCTCAGCTCTGCCCCGTACTGTACCCCGGTGTCCCGGGGAGCCCAGTGTATGGCAGGCACATGGTACGTGCTTGTTGAAAGAATGAATCGTGATGAATGTCTTCTTTTATGATTGGCCTATTGAAGCCTTGGTTCATGTTTCCTTTGAGAAGTCTCCTTTCTCTTACTGACTTGAAATAACTACACATACAGAATATTTACCCTTTTTCTGTCTTCTAGGTTGAATTTCAATGTGTCATTTGCATTCTACTTTGTGTATGCTATTTTTCTGACGTTCAGAAATTCCGAAGTTTTATATAGTCACATCTATCATTTTATTTTAGTTCCTCTATTTGATATCACATTTAGAAACAGTCATAATAGTTAACACTTATGTAGCACTTAACCACATGCCAGGAACTTTTCGAAAGACTTTACATATATTACTCATTTAATCCCCACAGAAATCCTATAAAATAGACACTATTATTATCTCACTGTACAGATAAAGAAACTAAGGCAGGGAGCTACGAAATAATTTTCCATAAGCTATTTATGTAAACCAACAAGGCTATTTATGTAAATTTACCTATACATAGTTCAAATTGCTTTATGATTTCAGTTTTAACATTTGTAATTACTATTAAGTAACAGTAATGCATGGAGTTTTGTTGGCTGTTTTTTTTCCTTTGAGTTTGTTGTAAGGTGAGGACGTAATTATTTTTCCCCAAATAATTGCCAAGTGCTTCAAAAGTGTTTATTGAATAATTTATCTCTCTTCCACTGAGTGAAAATTATACTTTTAACATATCTTGCCCTGGCCAGGTAGCTCAGTTGGTCAGAGCACCGTCCCAATCTGCCAAGGTGCAGCTTCAGTCCCCAGTCAGGGCACATGCAAGAAGCTACCAGTGAACGCATAAATAAGTGGAACAAAACTGTCTCTCTCTCTCTCACCCCCCTTCCTCTCTCTCTAAAAATCAATCAATAAAAATTTTTAAAAAACGTATCTTCAACATATTATAATACACACATACACAGCACACCTGAACACACACAACCGCACGCATATATAATGTTTGCTGATATTCGGTTCAATTGAACTGCCAATCTTTTCAGTTGTTTAATCATTCTGTGGTATGTGCAGTGAAGCAAATTTATAATCTAGAAATATAAAGAAGAAACATAAAAGGATTACGAGTGATTTCCTACAAATCCTGATTAAATACACGTTCAATGTTGTTCTCGTGAAATATGTACCTGTCACACAAAAACATAAACGCTCCTAAACTACATTAGGAATGCACAATCGGTTTTCAAAACAGTTTGCCTCAGACCTTTGGCAGCCACAGCACCAACAAGCCTCTTCTAGCCTGGAGGGAGTATCGACAACACGTAGAGGTTTAGTTCTATTGCTTCTCACTGCTTTACTTTTCTTGCAAAACCATTTTGATTTCAGTTCCAATAAGCAAGCTGTTTACGGTCAGTTTCGCAAAGCGCATTTCTATCTTGCTGTGGGGAAGAAACCACAAGGCAATTGCTTCCAGTAGGTCACATGTCTCCCAAAGGTGGGGCTCCGCCACTTGACCCTCCGCTCCCTACTCCCCACCACACTCGGACTAGGGTGTGGACTTCGAGATGTGGCTGGTGGCAATGAAGTCGTGCCCTCCGTTCTTAGAGTTCTAGAAGCTACCCGAGAGCTCATCCTTTGGTCCCTGGACAGAGATCTGCTCCTTTTCATTTCCCCTATAAAATGAAAACTCCTTTTATTAGCATGTCATACATACTTTGACATTCACATTTATATTTTTATTTCCACATTTTTCTTATACAAAAGAGACCATCCTGCACATCCTGTTGATGCTTTGCGTTAATCCTGAAAATTTATTTGAAGGTTGTTCTTCGTTCATTTCTGTAGCTGAATAATATTTCACTAGATGGCTATTATACCGTCACTTATTTAACTTGTGCCAAAGGTGACCTCCTGGCCACTATGTGCTCCTAACATTCCTCGGAGAAGTTACCGCTCCTACTAAATCCCTCTCCCTCACTGCAGCTGCGCCCCCAGACAAGCATGTGCGTGGCGCCCCAGGGGGCCCTGGTCACTTGCTTCCACAAAAAGGCAGAGGAAGAACAATGTCCTGGCATTTCCAAAGGCATTGCCAGGCATGTGGTCAGCTCCACAGGGTCAACCTTAAAGGTGTGCACTCTTGTGAACGAGCTACCACTCTGCTCCGTGGATGTAAGCTGAGCTTCGACCTTGACTCTAAGCAGAGCCCCGACCTCAGCCTCAGATCCAACATCCAGCTCCGCCCCAGCCACAAGCTGAATCCTGACCCTGGACATACACTCAACTCTGACCCCTGCATAGACTTGATCTGGACCCCAGCCTCACATTGAGTCATGATCCCGGCCACAGATACATCCCTGAGCTCCGAATTTATCCTGAGCACCGACCTTGGGCTCAAACTCAGCCCTCAGTCTGGTTATGGCAGAGCCCAGCCAGCTCCTTTCCAGGGTGGTCACAAAGGAGTCTTGCAACACGTGTGCACATGGCTCTGTGATCTCTGCCTCAGTTCTGGACAACACTCATGCCCCTGCTACCAGTAAAATCAAGCCTCTAGCTCCTACCTCCGCCCGGGGAAGGGGTCTCAGTCAGTCTCACAGGCCTGATTTCAAGTGCTGCCTCTATCCAGATGTGTGACTTTGGCTAAATGAATTCTCTGACCCTGAGAAATGCACCTGTAAAATGGGGCAACGTAGCTGCTGGCAAGAGGGTTGTAAGGGTTATGTCACACGGTACACGTCAAGTGCCTGGCGCAGAGTAGTTGCTCAATAAAACTCATCTCTGCCCCCACAGGCACCTTGTCAGCTACGGCTGAGCCTGTGGGTTTCGCCAGCCGCGCCGGGCTACCAAGCCCCTGAAATGTGGCTGGCCCAGACCAAGATGCGCTTAAGGAACAGCCCCCATCTCAAAGGCCAAAGACCGGGTATAAAGCAACATTGAAATAAAAAACGAATTGACAGTAACCAGAGGGGATGACAGGGGAAAAGGAGGGGAAGGGTCATCAAGGAACATGCATAAAGGACCCATCAGCAAAGTCAAATGGGGGAAGGATTGAGGGTGGGAGGTGAGGGTGGGTGGCGCTAGGGAAAGTGTGGTGGGAAGATGTCGACATGGAGATGATGAGACGGGGTGCAGGGCGGAGGGGATAAAGGGAAGAAAAAAAATGAGATGACTGTAATAGCATAATCAATAAAATATACAAAAAAAAGAAATGTAAAATATATGAATCATTTTGAATTGATTATATATTGAAATGATACTATTTGGAAAGAGTGGCTTAAGTTAAATATATTACTAAAGCTAATTTCACCCATTTCCCTTTTTTAATGTGGCTACTAGAAATTTTAGAATTATGTATATGCTCTACAGGCCTAGGGGCCTGGGAGGGGCAGTGTATGAGTGATGGTGACAATAAAAACGTCAACAGCAGCAGTGAAAATAACAGTTAACATTTACTGAGTACTTATTATGCAGTGGGCACTGTTCTCAACACTTCACTTTAATCCTCACAACGACATCTAACAGTTGGCACTACTCTTATCCCCGTTACTGAGCTGGGAGGCACCGGGAGTGAAAGGACGTGCTTCAGGCCATAGCACCGGAAAACGGCACAGTGAGGATGTTAGCCCAGAAGGTGAGTCCAAAACCTATATCCTACGCCAACTGCCACTTTCATTAAAGGTGGTCTCAGCCTCAGGTAGGCTGCCTTCCTACAAATGGTTCGCCTCGCAGGGCAGAAACTTGTACTGGACAGTGAAACGCTGCCACTGAGACACGAGCAGCGGCGACACCCTCCCCTGCACCCTCCCCCCAATACCATGTGTCTTGCTGTCCATCACACTGATTAAGACCCAGCAAAGGGGGCAGGGAGTTCTCTCATTTGGTCTCCTGCATTTCTCATACACGGCCCGAGTCACCTGGCAGAATCCAAGAGGACAATTCCTCAAGCCCTCTGAGCCTTCTTCGTCAGTGAAGGGCACATCTAAGGGCAAAAATGATAAACTCGATCGTTCAAAAAGCAAGTTCAGTTCTTCCATCTGTGTGCCAGTCATAAACCCAGCATCTTCCATTTGAGCAGAAACTCCACACTTCAGCAGAATTACTTGATGTGTCTTTTCTCCTATATCCATCTCGTTCAAAGCACTTACTTCAGAAAGTGGCGAAGAAATAACAAACTCTAATAACCCAGTACTTTGAATGGGAGAGAGGAAATTTATGATCAAGAACTTGAAATGCTTTGCTGACATGACTGTGCAATTCCTCATGCAGCTCCTGACACGGCCCCCTACACGGGATCACTCTCCTGGGAGGCCAGCAACTCGGCCTCACACCCACCCTGGGGTGGGCAGGGTGCACCTCCCTCTCAGGCACCTGCTGTTCTGCTGATCGGTCAGAAGTCCTGGTTCAAGCCTGGTCCCAAAGTGTAACCTTCCCTGTGATCTTCAAACATGCACTTACAAATATGCGCCAAATACGTATGGGGCACTGCAGCAGATCATATTTTCCAAAGGTGGCCATTACCATACTGCGTATTTCACATCTCCAATCTGACTTCACCACTGCCCATTAAGGAGCAGGGTTTACATCCCCTCCTCTTGAAACTATATGGACCTATGAGGCTGCCTCAATCTGGAACATTTGATGGATGTGCATCTGTGTGGTTTCTGAAGCTGAGCCATCAAAGGCAATACAGCTTCTGCCAGGCTCTCCTGCTCTGGGAGCCCTGCTGCCATGCAGTGTGAAGCCCAGGCAACATAAGAGGCCACAGGTAGATGTTCTTGCCAACCGCACCAGCTGAGACCCCCAAGGGATGGCCAGCACGAACCACCAGGTTTATACGTGGAGAAGCTTTACACATGGCTCCAGCTCCAGCCACACTGTCTGGAGCAATCACATGAGGAGCCCAAACTTGCAGGGACCCCAAATGTGGAGCCACCTACCTGAGCCCAGTCATAGTTCAGCACATGAGAGATAAAAAGTAAAGCACTGTTATCTTATGTCCTGAGTTTCGGGTGGTTTATTACGCCACAACAGGTCATTAGAGCAAGTCCCTACTATGTGCCAGCCCTGTGCTCTCTGCTGAAAGATGCAAGGGTAAGGCTGTCTGTGTATTGCCCTCGAGAAAAGTATGGCCAGGGGGATACAGAAAAGTAGCGAATTGCGAGCTTGCTCCATATGAGCAGGTGACAGAGGGGCCTATTGGGTGCTCTGGGGACAGACCAGGGCTGGGGAACATGATCAAGTCTGAGGACATTAGCGAAGGCTCAATCTTGAGAATGAGTTAGTATCCATTAGAAAAATGAGATGGAGCTCTGAATTCATTCTAAGGGGTTTAGGGAAACCAGAACAGCAAGGATAGATAAAATAAAACTGTGGGAAAGTCTTCCCAACTTTTAAATATATTATAAAACCTCAAAATGAATACCTTAATAATTAAAACCTCAATAACTGTCACATCAACAGAGCAATAATCAATGAAATGTCAGAAAGTCCAGAAACAGATCCAAAGGTCACAGGGAGCTAGTATATACTAAAACGGGCCTTCCAAAGATGGACCTTTCTAGAAATGCATAATTTGCACTGTACATATACTTAGATTAAAACAATCAACATTTAAGTGCAAATATTAATCCATTGAAAATACATGTGTGTTTCTTTAAAGCTTCGGGATATCTAAAGCCTTTCTGCTTTACACAAAATCCAGAAACCCTAAGAGAAAGGTCAATAAATCCAACTGCATAAAAAACATTATATGATGTCAAAAGAGAAAGAGGGGGAGAGAGAGAGAGCAGCAGAGACTGACAGTGAGCAAGGGTGCATATTAAGCTAAGTTTAAAAACAAGGACTTCTATCAAGGTTGAAGATGGTACAGCGTCAACCTGAAAACTGCTGCTTCTTCTTAGCGATCCTAAGCTATCTGTAGCTTCCAGTGCCTATCACAGGACCTGGGACAGAGCAGCTGTTTGATAGGACATACTGCATGATGTGGTTTATAGAAGTCTGGGCTAAGAAAGCAGTTCTGGTTTGGTCCTGACTCATCCTGTGACCCAGGATATAAACCAATAGGTGTGTGTGTGTTCCTTGCACTGGGGGAAGCAGACAGTCCATTGCTTCCCACTGCCCCACTTCATCCCTGGAAAATCCCCACCGTTGTTTTCAAGGTAATGGGGTGACATTAAAGTCACCAAGATCACCATGTAAAGCCATGGCCGCGACATTGAAGCAGCCCAAGAATCAGGAAAACGGCTAAAATATGACATTGTTTTATGGATTTCAACTTGTTCCACTAGCCCAAGGCTCAGTTCTCCAAAATTTAGAATTTGGCTACATCTTGCTGAACCTCAGTTTTCTCATCAGCAAAATGGGGACAATGGCGGCTGCTTCCAGGCAGGGTCTGGGGTTTCCGTGGGAGTAACACACAGACAGTCAAGGTCGCGGCACAGAGGACACAGCATCAGCCGCCTGTTTTGTCTCTGTGGCCACCACAGCTACTCTTGTAGTCACCTTGCGAGGATTCCATCAGGACAAACGTGCAAGCCAGGCCCTGATTGGCCTCATAAGCATCTCCACTTGCCTGTCTTTGCCCAGAGGAGAGGCCATCTTTCCCTGTTCCCTGTTTCCTGCCTTGACGTCGCATTGCACAGATGAATAGAACGTGTTACCAAAGACGCAAGGGAATACCATGCAAGTGCACACCAAGGTGCACCGGGCTGTTCATGATATCCGGTCACAGGCCACGTTCCTGTGATTGCAGGCTGAAAAACATGAAGCCGTTAAAGCTGGGTGTGAGGGTCTCACTCCTCCCTTAATCCGGCAAAGTTGGGAGGCATGAAGTGGATCAGGCATTTTTCAGAACAAGGTGGAGGAGAAGAGATGTGCAGGTGAGTCACCCTTCGAAGGTGCCCCCTGGAGTTTGCCTTCTGCGCAGGCCTTACAGAGCTCGCGCTGGGGGTGCCTGCGAGTCGGCGTGCGCTCCCTGGTTTCCACCGGGAGGCCACCGGGGACCCCGCCTAAGCATACTTTCAGCCCTTGCCACTTGAAATCAAGGATTTGAAAGGCAGCTTTGAGACATTTTCTGGACCTTCGGGAATAAAAATGACATTGAGGAATACTCCAAATGTTTCTTCCACTTCCTGTGTAGTGCAATGGTCGGTCAATTTCCTACATGTGGAAAAACTCAGCCATTAGAAGACTATGGGGTCAATTAGGTCATTAATGGAACATACCAACGAGCTTGGGAGTCTTCGACTAAGTACTAGTGCAGTGAATGCATGAAAAGGCGGAGGCAGAAATGGAACTGCAGCTTCTATTAAGAGTTCTTGAATCTCTGCTGACCCAGGTCTCGTCGAAGGCACATCATGGGATATCAGAATTGTCAGACTAAGGTCCTAAAAAGTTGCCTATCCGGTCCCTACTGTACACCTTCCTCACCAGGTGGTCACCCAGCCTCTGACAGCCTCCAGGTGGCACTCTCCTCTGATTATTTATGATCACCATTCAGACACCAGCGCCTATGTCACCTCTGCAGAGAAGCCTGCCCTGTCCACCCTCCCTGTCACTCTCTACTGCGTGATGTCATCTTCTTAGTAGCTGTGTTAGCTGCTGTGCCATGCTCTGGGGTTATACAGCCATGATGTCACTTACTGCCATTTAGGAAGAGCTGGAGAGCTTGCTTATCTAACCTGTAAAAACAAGATTTGGAGGAAGGTGCTATTTCCCTGTTTGCGGGCACACTTCAGTTTTCCGAGAGCAGTGGGAAGCTGCTGTTCAGAATCACGTTAAGGTAATGATGACGACAGGTGACAGCTCTCCTGTTCATAATGGTGGCATTGATTGCATGAAGCCTCCTGTAACCTCCTTAGCAGTAGTACAAGGAAGGGTCACAATGTAAGGTATTACGAGATCGGTTCCTAATCTACAGGGGGTAAGGTGAGTCAAGCACCACTTCGCATTTTTCACACTGGTGGATAGGGATGGCTCCTTTGCTGGAAGCGGAAAACAGTGGCAGGAAGTGAGTTAAGCCTTATAAATGTGCTTTCATCTCCCTGGCCTGCAGATCTAAGGCTCAGGGAGAGACAGAGGCTGGAGACGTGGATTTAGGTGTTTTCTGTGGGGTCAATGGGTTGAGACCTTGGGAATTAATGCAATTGACAAGACAAGATAATAAATAACAAAGACAAGAGTTCAATGGAAGCGGGGAGGAGTCACGGTGAACAAGCCAAAAGAGAAACAGCGAAAACAGCCAAAACAGGTGTACCAGGGACCGACGTTAAGGGCGGGAGGCGAGGGACAAGAGGCAGCTCCTGCCAAGTGGAATTAAGAATGACTGAGATGCCACTGCGGAAGACAGTATAAAGTTTCCTCAAAAAATTAAAAATGGAATGGCCTTTTGACTAAGCGATTCCACTTCCAGGGATATACGTGCACCCCTATGCTCACTGCAGCACTATTTACAATAGCCAAGATCTGGAAACAGCCCAGGAGCCCATCAGCAGATGAGTGGACAAAAAACCTGTGGTATATTTACATGATGAAACACTACTCAGCTGTAAAAAAAGAAGAAACTCTTACCTTTTACAACAGCATGCTGTAAAAGGGGATTGTTATGCTGAGTGAAATAAGCCAGTCAGAGAAAGACAAACACCACATGATCTTGCTTCTATGTGAACTCTAATGGGCAAAATAATTTACATATATAAATCACATAGACACAGACAACATTACGGTGACAGCCAAAGGGAAAGGGGTTGGGGTAGGTGGAGGTGGGCAATGGGGGGATAAACAGGGATGGAAAGACGCTTTGCCTCGGGTGATGGGTGCACGATGCAGTGTGCAAATAACGTTCTTTTGGCTTGTACACTTGAAACGTGCATAGTTTGGTTAACCAGTGTCACCCCCCAAAACTCAATAAAAATGTTTAAAAAGGAAATTAACAATTAAAAAACAAAGAATGGCGAGGATGAGTATCCTCTTGGGATTGCTACCTCCATGCAAATCCCACTTGCTGCTGTCACTCCAGATTCTGTGCCACAGAAACCCTTTCTGAGAAACGGTCTGGAGACACACACACAACAAAACATTTCTGTCCTAAAACTGGCTCATGGAAGCAGAACACAGGGATTGATTTATATCCCTGATGAGTGATAATTTAGGGCCAATACTTATTCTTTGTAATGTTTGTTCTCTCACTATCTCTTGGGACAGAAAAGAAGGCTGCCAACATCAACAAACATTAAAAAAAGAAAGGAAGGAAGGAGACTTGACTTGGGTGGTGAACACACAGCACACTATGCAGATGATGTGTTTCAGAATTGTACACTGGAAGCCTGGAAGCCCATATGATATTAACCAATGTCACCCTAATAAATTCAATAAGAAAGAAAAAAAGAAAGGAAAACCTTGTTCCATCTGAAGTCAATGTTTTAAAAAATTCTTCATATCTGTATCCAGTAAGTCCTCACTGAACATCACCATTAGGTTCTTGGAAACTGAGACGTCAAGCAAAGAGATGAAATGATATGTACAGAAACCAACTGGACTACAGGCTAATTGATACAAGAGTTACGTTCCTTAAGCATATTTCTGGTTACCACAACATCACCAGATTTCTAAATAAAAGCCTCCAAATGCTTCTAACGTTAACATAGAAATTAATGTGACCAATCTATACATATCAGAAGAGCCTCCAGGAATGATTTATTCAGTCCCCTGCTGCAGATAAGGGAAGGGCTGTGTTCCAGGAAGTATGTTCTTCCTGGTCTCAGGGGATTTGCAAGGTGCCGTTCTGGTGGCGTAGCTCCCTGACGGAGAAACTTCCTCAGGGAAATTAATACCTACTGACGCAGGCAGAACTACGTACCACGTACGTCGCCTCTACACCTTTATTTCCCATCTAGTAAAAGGTCAGTTCGAGAACACCGAGCTTTGCCCATTCCATTTCTAAGGTGTCTCTGGGCTCAGACCCTTATACTCCATCCCTGCAACACCTAACAGAGCTCGGCCTTCATCCGGACTAATGCGATGGCCTCTTCGCCTCTCTCACCAACAATCCGTCTTCGCCCCGAATACCAGAGTGGCCTTTCTAACCCTCAACAGAATGCAAAAACATCCATATCCATCCTCACCAAATACCATAAATATGTGAAATGTTTAAAAATTGTCAAGCTGGAGAAATATAATGTAATTGCCACGTTTGTAACCGATAAAAGGATCTCTATACTTCTGCCTCTTTCCTCACCTCCACACATGTAAAAAGTTTTCACAAACCAATAAAAAAATTCAAAAATAGACAAAGGATATGATTATTAAAACATATCACTGAGGATAAGATATACCCCCAAGTGCGTTTTAGGAGAGAAATAAAAATATAAAAGATGTGCAATCTTACTTGTAATTGAGGGCCAGAAATTAGGTTTTTATAACCCCTTGGACTGGCAAAGATTTAAAAGGTTGGCAACAACCAATGCTGGCAAAAACTCATAGGGAACGGAACTCTCTTACTGGCTGGAAATGTACTTTTGTGTATAATTTATCAGAGGCAGTCTTCCTATATTGTAATAGCTTTTTATTGCTCTATAATAAATCACCCAAAATACGTCAGCTTCAAATAGCATTTGCTTATTGTCTCACAGTGTCTGTGGGCCAGGAATCCAGGCAGGGCTGAGCTGGGTTCTCTGCCTGGGGTCTCCCGAGGCTGCAAGGGGGGTGTCAGCCGGGGCTGGGGTCTCACCCGAGGCCTGAGGTCCTCTTCCAAGGCCATGAGATTATTGGCAGAATTGATATCACTGCAACTATAGACTCAGGGTGCCCAGACAGTCTCTGATTTCTAGACCTTTTTTAAAGAGCTCCCCTGACTGGGTCAGGCTCTGTAAGAGTAATCTACCTTTTGATTAACGGAAAGTCAACTGATCAGAGATCTTAATTACCTCTGCAAAATCTCCTCAGTTTTGCTATATAATATAACAATCAGAGGAGTGACATCCCCATCAGCTTTGCCACAATCTATTGGTTAGAAACAATTGCAGGTCCTGCCCATACTCAAGGGTAGCTACCTGTATTTTGCCGTGGATAGCGCACATTTTTCTGCCCAAAATTTTGAGAGAAAAATAAGGATGCGCATTATGCATGGGTAGTGCTAATTCTGTATCTATATAAATTTTTTAATTCTTTTCTTTATGCGTCTTTGTTAAAGCATAATTCTAGCCCCGTCTCATGTGGTTCAGTGGGTTGAGCATCAGCCCATGAACCAAAAGGTTGCTGGTTCAATTCCCAGTAAGGGCACATGCCTGGCTGCAGGCCAGGTCCCCGTCAGGGTCATGCGAGAGGCAGTGAGAGGCACGCACATTGAAGTTTCTCTCCTTTTCTTTCTCCCTCCCTTCCTCCCTCTCTAAACATAAATAAATAAAATCTTTATTAAAAAAAAGTATAACTTGAGAAAGCAATAATGATATCCATATGCAAAATAATACCCTGGAATATGATTGTTGGTTTGTTTCTAAATATAAATAAATTATTGAATTTAAAAATTAAAAATGAAAGATTTTTTTCCTGAAAGTTTGGGCCAAAAACATAGGTGTGTTTTATACACGGTAAACTACAGTAATTATACAAAGACAGAAGTCATCAGCCAAGGTCATCTGATAATTCCGCCAGCCACATATATGGACACAAACAAAATGTTCATCATTTTTGTCACAGCAATTTCACTTCTAACACTTTATTCTAAGGAAATAAATGTATGCTCATACAAGCCTTTTCATCATTCTGCTATCTGAAATGAAAATGTAGAGGCCACTTATATATCCATAAATATGAGATCAGTTATATAATTTATGGCATGGAATATCACTCAAGGTAACCTCCCTTTTGATTAACTTAAAGTCGTATAGATGTACTATCATATAGCCATAGCCTATAGATGTTAACAGAAAGAATACAAGTGATCAATGTATTAAAAGAAAGCTATAATACAGGATGGGTCAAAAGTAGGTTTACAGCTGTGAGTATGTGGAACAGAGAGTTTGTTCCTGTATCACCATTTATTCATCACTATAGTGTTTTTCCATGTGAACAACTGTAAACCTACTTTTGCCCCACCCTGTATATTAAGTGGAAAATCAGGGTAGCTGGTATTCCTTTTATAACAAGAAAGAACAGAGCTGTTTTTTAAGTGCTATGGTATCTGTTAGTAAAAAGAGCTGTGTAGAACACGGCATACCCAAAGGCATCTCCGGTTTGGTAAAATATAAATGTGCGTAAGAAAATCTGTTAGGGAAGGCACAAAATATTAATGCTAGCCAGACAGAGGCTGAGATGGCGACGAATCTCAAGCTTCTGTTCGGCTGTTTTCTGCATTTTCAATATAGCACAGGCATTATTTTCATAGTGTTTTCAAATAAATCCCTGGCTTTTTCTTTTTCTTTTCTTTTTTTTTTTTTAATGTAGGAAAGAAACGGCGGGCAGGGGAAAGAATACGCCAAAAGGTCCCCTCCCTTCTCCGCCGGTCCCCGGTCAGGCTTGCCCCCGCCCTCTGAGCTCCAGAGCAGAGGACGCGGAATTCCATCAGAGGGTCAACGCTGCCCTTATTATGCGCCTCCCCCTCCCGCATCGGGCTGTGGGCGCACCTCTGGCAGTGTCCTGCCTCATTCACCGCCGTCCCTCTGGTGCTCATCCACAGGACGTGCCAGACAGAAGGTGTTCCATGGCTGCTGCTTTAAAAAGTGAAGAAAATCCTGGCAGGCAAAGGGGCCACCCCAGCCTGTGAAGCCGGCCCAGGGGGTGGAGGATGGAGCTGCGGGAGCAAACCTGGAAGCCAGGGAGGGCAGCCGGGTTGCTCAGTGTGTTAGGCGTGGGGCGCTGAGGGCCTAGCCTAGGGCAACAGAGGGGAAGCGGAATGGGCAGAATTTGGCAATGAGGGTGGTCACTTCAAGGCAGGGAAGTGTTGAGGGTACCTCCCGGAGTCTGACTTGGACGACCGTGCTGACATTTGCCCAAATAAAGGGCAAATGGATTTTTTGTTTGTTTGTTTGTTTGTTAGAGAGAAAAGAATGACAAATTCAAATTTTGGCACACTGGGTTTGAGATCCATGAGTGACAGCCAGGCAGAGACATCCCCAAGGGGCCACTAGGTCTCTTCTGGGACTGTGCCAGCTGTCACATGCCCATGGCTGATTCTGCGAACCACGGGAGCTTAATAGATGCATGCTTTACGAGTAAAATCCACCCCTCCCTCCTCAGGGGTGAAATGCTCACTGCCCTTGGCTTCTGTTACTTCCTGGAGCCTGGAGAGAGGGCAGGGCGACGGAAGGGTTGGGTGTAATGCAGGGAGCTGAACACACTGAGCAACTTCCCGTGGATCCGAGGCCCTGGTATTCCACTCCCCGGGAAGGTGCCCATGCGCCTCCCCGCTGGTGTCTGTGTGCTCTCCATCCACCTGCCCATGATGATAGGTGCTGTCTGCATCCCCACCTTGAAAACCTTTCATGCAGAATTGGGTACACATTTCTACAAACCGTGGGTGACTTCAAGACCAGCTATCATGGGAGAAGACTCATTCTGACTGTGAATTGCACTTGTAATTGACGGGTCCGAATCAGATGTCACCAAGCTGTCTCCCACAAACACCATCCCCTTGCCCAGCTCAGGCTCGGCCTGCCTGGCACTCAAGGTACTTGCAGAATGGTTCCTACCACCATGCCCACCTGCGTTTCAGTCTCTCCTTGGTGACATAGCCAGTTTCCCAAAATGTGCCACATCATTATTCTGTGCTGTGCTCTCGGCTTTGACTCCCTTCCCAGCATAACCGGGTCGGGCGAGCCCTCTGTCGGCTTTAAGACCCTGGTGAGTTATCGGTTCTCTTGGGAATCCTTCAGCCCATCTCTAACAAGGTGGGTTTGGGTTCCTCCGTCCTGAGCCTTGTCAAGACACTACACCGCGTCTCTCTGTTTATGTCTCTGTGTCTCCTGCCGAACTCTGAGCTTGTCCACAGCCAAGCCTGAGCTCAGGATCTTCACCCTCGCGCTTATCACACGATTAGATACTAGCAAGCAGCTGTTGCTGCCTGGTTGAATGAGCTGTTCTCCACACTGGAACCCGTTTCCATTTATCCCAAATAGCACAAAGGACAGCCCCTTAGAATAAAGGCTTGGGGCCACCTTTGGTTCTTCTCTGCTCCACCCCCAACATACAATCTGCCCTCCACCCCTCTTAATGGCCCCTTTCATCTTCCATCATATTATTCTAGTGGCTGCAATTCCCTACTTGCAAATTATCATCCTACCGGTAACAAAAGCATCATCTACAAATTGCTTCATAGTCCATCAAGCATCGGCACGTGTTACGATTATCTGGGTGCTCATAAAACCCTAGTGCCATTCACAAGCCAGACAGCACCTTCCCCATAGCACAGAGGAGGGACAGCAGCTCGGTAAATCACTCCAGTTCAGATTCCAAGTGGCAATTTAGATTGGAACCCGAGACTTGTAATTCTCGGGCCTGGGCTCTTTGCATGCTACCTCCATGAAGAAGTCTTTTATGAGAGTTAATTGTGTGTTACACTAAAAGTGAGAACTTTCTTGATTTTCTCCAGCACCTAATTTGGGGTAGTGAAAACTTGCTCAAGAAATCATTGCTGAATTGATGAATAAATAACTGTCCCTTTCCATCATGGCTTTAGTGTTCTCATTTACAAACAAGCAGGTTTAGGTGAAGTGGTTCCCAAGGACTCTCTGGAACTCCCTTTCTGTAACTAGAGATTTCCAGCCACCAGACCAGCTGTCAGGCCAAGGTGCATGCCGGGTCTGAGAACATCAGCTGCACCAGTTGTGAATAAGAAACAACACAAGAAAGTGAACTGAGACCATTTGTGAAAAGAATACTAGAACCACACTTGCCTCAATGCTAGAAACAATAGGGGGCTCCATGCCTCGTTGCTGGCTCCGTTTCTTGATGTCTTTGCCACCCTAGCATCATTCGTTCCCAATTCGCCTACAGTTCTGTTCAGGAATGTAATTTAGTGGGTGGCTTTTCCCACAACTCTGTGTTAATAACACATCCATTTCCTTCTCTGCTTTTAAAATTTCTGTTCTTTGCTGCACAATAGGGTGCATGTAACACTTTCTCCAAAGCCACATGCAACAGAGAAACTCCTAAAAGCTCCTGCAGGTAGAGAGAGAGACAGAGACAGAGGCAGAGGCAGAGACAGAGACAGAGATGGGGGAGGAGTTTACAAAGAGACCAATGTGCCAGCAGGATCCCATGGAAGATTCATCACCTTGCAAGGTGAACTGTAGGATGATGATAATAGTAATAAGAATGGTAAAAACTTACTATATGTGCTTACCTGCGCCAGGCACAGATCAAAGGCTTTACACATATTCTTTCATTTAATTCTCATTACAACTCTGTGAGAGTGGTGATATTAATATGTCCATTTTCCAGATGGAGGCACAGAGAGGTTAAGAAATTTGGCAGGTTCCATGGTTGGAAAAGAGCCAGGCTCGGACCCCAGGCAGTGTGGTCCCAGAGTACATATGGTTTCCATATTTCTTCTTTTTTGCTAGAATCATTTATGCTCCTCTTCCCAGCAGCCTTCCTGGCCACTCCCTAAACACCACCAAATATTAGATGGTTCGGCTATGGTTCATCTCCATTCCTGGCTGTCCCCGGGTCACTCGTGCAATTGTGAGTAGATCAAACAACTAACCTCTTTGAGCCATAACTTCTTAATGAGTAAAATGGGAATGATACATACATGCCTGGTGTCTTAGCACATATTTAAGACACAAGGACAATAACTGTCCTGCATGCTCTAAATCTGGAAGGTCCCAAGTAGAGCTGGGGGGCAGGTGACCCTTCCTCTGTTGTTCAATGAGTCATTCATTTACCCCCCAATTCTTTACGGAGCACCAACCATGTGCTCTGCATTGCATGGGGCGCTGGAGAAGTCCTAGTTCTCGTGGTGCTTGCTGACTCGTGATGGATGGCAGAAGATTAAAAGGCAAACACACAAATGACACACAATTTCAGAGGGAGAGATCAGGGTAATGAAGAAATTAAACAGGATATATGAGACAGATAGTAATGGGGAAGGGGGAGGGGAGGAAATGTTTAGATGGGTCTGGAAGACGGTATTGGAGCTGAGACCAAAATGACAAGCATCAGCCAGCCAAGTGAAGATCTGGAGGGGGGAAAGATTCCAGACAGAGAAAAACAACAAATGAGTACGAGCAGAAAAGCCTTGAAGATTTCTAGGAAAGGAATAAGACCAGTGCAGCTGGAGACCGTGCAAGGTGGGGAAAAGAGAAGGAGGCGAGTTTTGCGGGGTAGGCAGAGCTAGATCATGCCGGGCCTTGCAGGCCACAATAAGCAAGGCGTTTGGATTTTATCCCGAGTCCACCAGGAAGCTCCTAGGCAATATTACATAGGGGAATGACATGATCGGATTTATTAAGATGTATTAAGTTGGTGGAGGAAATCTTTCATAATATAGACATATCAAATCATCACATTGTACATTTTATTTATTTATTTTTACATTGCTCATTTTATATAGATTACAATTTTATTTGTTAATTATGCCTCAATAAACCAAAAAAGAAGAAGAAGAAGAAGAAGCCATTAACACCTGCCCTGGAGCCTATGCAGATGGGCTACATGGTCAGAGCCGGGCTGGGCCCAAGGTTCATGGTCAGAGCCAGGTCCATCTCCCACATGGGTTGGTTCTGGTCACTGTCTGACTCAGGCCAGGAATGACCCTCGGGACACAGCCTGCAGTAGGAGGCTCTTTGGTTTCGCTTGGGGGCAGGCAAAGGCGTTCAAAGCCCAGCTGGCGACAGGGACCTCCCAGGCCCAGCTCTGCTCATCAGCACCTATGTGAGAGAAGCTGGGGGCCTGCAGGCCCCGTCCCTCCCGCTGCTGTTAATTTACTCATTTCTCCGACATTTCCGCAGAAAGGTCAAGGGCCAGATGAGTAATCGTGGCTGAGTTAACGCCTCAGACCCAGCCATCGATTCTCAACCTCAAATTTTGCAAATGTCTCGCTATCTTATCCAAATATGCTCAGACCTTGGAGCAAAGGGTGTTCCTGGCAAAGCTTATGAAGGATTGACTTAAAGGGCTGAGGCTTTTTGAAACTGGCATAAAGGACAGTGTGAGCAAAGGCAGGCTTCCTGGCACAGGTACCACCCGCGGGGGTGCTGCCCTGGGGAGGCGTGTAAATGCCAGGGGAGGGGTCTGCCGCTCCCGTGCTCGGAACCTCCCGCCTCCGTCCACAGATCAGTGGTTCTCAGGTTCCAGGGTGCATCAGAATCACCCACAGAATGTGTTCATCATGCAGGTTCTGATTCTATATGAGTGGTCCGAGACCCAAGACTCTCCCTTTGACCAAGGTCCTCAGTGAGCCTCATGGAGATGGGTCCTTAGACCCTCACTGTACAAAGTGTGGTTGGTGGACTATCACCAATGGCATCACCGGAGACCTTACTACAAATGAAGAATTTCAGGCTCTACCCCAGACCCACAGAGGCAGAGCCTGCATTTAACAGGTTCCTCAGTGGTTCTTGTGCACAATGAAGTGTGAGAAGTGCTGACTCTGACCACACTGAGGGCCCCTGCGCCCTTCTTTGGTGCCTGATTTTCCCTGAGTCTGTTCTTCCAGCCAGTAACATCGTAAATACAACTGCTGTCCTGGACCCAGTCTCCCAGGGAGACAGGCGCGCGCGTGCGCACACACACGCACACACACACCCCCCCCCCCAACTACCAGGACTGATGTGGCAGGGATGTGGCCCCTGTAGAGCGGGGACCTCGGCATGGCCAGTCAGAAGGCAAGAGACTCAGGACTGAAACGAATCCAGAGGCTGCAGGCTTGCTGCCCGCTTACAGATTTCAGCAAAGAAAACAACAATCACTAATTCAACCACCTGCTACGCGCCAGGCCCCGGGGGAATGACGGATGGCAGTCACAAAATGCCTTTTGAATAAAATATGTGCACGTTCTCTCATTGAACCGCACATGCCACCAAAGGCCTGTGATACAGAAAGCACGATGCCCATTTTCCAAGGGAAGAAACTGAGGCACCAAGAAATTAAATAACTTGTCCAAGCTTAAGAAATAGCATCCATTCTGGAATCCCCACCAGGTCTGTGTGATTTTAGATGCTATGTCAGTACAGTGAAGGGGACACAGAAGGCGGTTAAAGGGAGAATAGCAACATTCATAGATTTGTGTTGATTTTGTTATAAAGGAAGTTAAAGTAACTCAGGAGAGGATGATGCCCCAATGGTGGCAGGGCTGGTCCAACAAAAATGTCTAAAGGTTCATCCATTTGAGGACATTTTTTAAGTGAAATAAGCCAGTCACAAAAGGACAGATACTATATGATTCCACTTACATGAGGTGCACAGAGAAGTCCATGGAGACAGAAAGTAGAAGGGGCGTCCCCAGGGGCTGCGGGAGGAGGGGGTAGGAGGTGGTGGTTCATGGGAACAAAGCATCAGTTTTGCAAGATGAGAAGAGTTTTGGAGATGGATGCACAACAATGTAAGTCTACTTAACACTGCTGAACTGAACATTTAAAAATGGTTAATATAGTAAATTTTATGTTATGGGTATTTTATCACAATTTTTAAAACTTAAAAAGGAAAAAAAGGAGCTCTGAGTAGTATTTATGCAAAAGCCAGGTCTTGAAACTGTAGTCATGACTGAGCCACCAACCATGGGCAGGATGGCTGTCCGGGTTGGACAGAAATACACTGTTATGTGCGCCGAAACCAAGATTCAGGAGTTAAGCAGGGCTATGCAGGGGGTCACCTTAAGCATGGATTTTTTTATCATGCACTCATCAGTGATAACTCTAACATGCTGAGCTACAATGAAACACTTCCTGAACACACAAAAAGGAAAAATAAAAATAAAATAAAATCTAAATGACTGAGAGGGCCAACATATGAGGGCAGTGGGCACGAGGAGGGTGGGGGAGCTGGAGGCACCGGGGGGCCAGGAGATTCCATAGAGCTGGAATTGCAGGGCGAGGGGACCTTGCGTGGGAGGGGGGAAGCTTTTGCTACAGGGTCTTCATCATTATAATAGCCCTGGGTGTCTGAGGGGTCCCCACTCCGCCCTGTTGACCCTCTTCCTTGGTGCAACTGCTGATCCTTCCGGCCACTAAAAGTAACTGCAGCATCTTCACTCAGACCCGACAGCAATAACGATGAACGTGAGTGTGATGTGTCACAGCTTACAGGGCACCTTTCCAGACCACCCACTCATTGCGAAAACTCTATGACCGGGTGGGATTAGTATACCCATCTGTCTGACAGACGAAGAAACTGAGACCCCGGGCAGTAGGCTCGTCTGTCCAAGGAATCCCTGGAGGGTAGAGTCACATCCAGACCTCCAGCCCCAAGTCCCAAATTCTGTGTTTGGCATCTCGTGACCTCTCCTCTGCCCCTGGAAGACGCGAGCCCTCAATGGCCCTAGCTGGGGTGTCCTATGTATCACCAGCAGCCCTGCTGCCTCCGTCCTTTTGTTCTGATGCACACACATTAGGATGCCACCCTAATAAAGGGACCGTTGTTGGGAAGGATTAATTCATTAATGAACACGAGGCCTCTGGAAAGCCAGAGTGTGAGATAAATACCCTTGCTGTCAGCTTTGCCTCGCTGTTGGGGATGAAAAGGACCATAGTCCGCTCATTGTCCTTGGATAATAGCTGCGCTTTGGCGCAGGGAAGGAGGAAGGAGACTGTTTGGGGATAAACAATGCTGGGTTGTTCCCAAAGCTGCACGGGCTGGGGAAGGGCGAAGGGGGTTGGGGCTTCGGGCTTCCCAGAGAGCTCTGTGTCTTTGCTCCTGAGCACCTCCCCACACACTGGCCCTGCTGGACACAGCCGCATGCGTGTGCACACACATGTGCACACACATGCACACACACACGCACATTCACTCAGTCCAACTCTTGCCCTAGAAAGGGCACCTCATGGTGGCCTCTTGTGAACAAAGCTAACACACATCGACAAGCAGACGTGTGTGTGAAACTAAGATTTCTCTCCTGGGGGTGTATTTGCAGTGACCAGGTCACACTTTGTAGATTACACTCGTGGTGACCAAGGGACCAGGTGGCAAACACAGGGCTCAGTCTAGGTATGTTCCGGTTTTCTACTTCTGCATGGTTGTCTGAGTCAGCTCGGGCTGCTGTAAGGAAGTATCATAGGCTGAGTGGCTTAAACAATAGACATATTTTCTCATTGTTTTGCAGGCTGTCAGTCTAAGATCAGGGTGTCAGCATGTCAGGTTCTGGTGAGAGCTCTGTTCTCAGCTTTCAGACAGCCACCTGTGCGCCATGTGCTCACCTGGCCTTTCTTCAGCGCATGCTCTTAGGGAGAGGGAGGGAGAAGGGGAGGGAGAGGGAGGCAGGTAGATGGGGAGGGAAAGGGAGGAAGGGAGGGAGAGAGGGGGAGAAGGAGGAAGGGAGGGAGAGGGAATGAGGGAGCTCTGGTATCTCTTCCTCCCCTTCTAAGGGCACTAATCCCATGGTGAGAGTCTTCCCCTCATGACTTTATCTAAACCTAACTATGTCCCAAAGGCAAGACTTCCAAATACCAAGACATGGTGGTGGGGAGGGGAGAGCTTTAACGTAGGAATTTGGGGGGGAAACAAATGTTCAGTTCATTATAACAGCAAACATTCCAAAACACGGTGGCCAGAAACAACAAACAATTTAATGTTAAGCTCGTGGACGCTGTGCATGAGAAATCTGGGCCGGGCCCGGCAGAGATGGCCTGGCCCTGCTTAGCAAGGTCTGGCACGTCACCTGGCGAGACTGGAACGGTCAGGGGTGGCTTGGATGGCCATGGGCTAGAGCAGGTGGAGCTGGAAGAATGCATTTCCAACTAGACTTCTTTTCAATCACATGTCTGGGGCCCAGGCTGGGCTGGCCGGGACTGTTACCCGGAATGCTGACATGCGGCCTTTCCATGTGATCTCGGCTTCTCACTGCAGAGACTGAGTTCTGAGAAACAGTGTCTATGGAAGGAATGGAGTCCCAAGAGATCACCCTCAAAGGTCACATCACACTTGCTTTTCTCCAGGGGAAGGAATAGCAATGAACCACCTCGTCGGATTCCAGGGGAGGAAGCGCAGACCCTAGTTCGCGATGGGAGAAATGCCTAAGAATTTGGGGCCATGTTTTAAAACCATAATAGAAGATGTCACTTTAGGGCTTTAGAATTGGGCTTGAATGCCACGGTCCCAGACGCCAGCCCCCAGCCCACGTAGGGGAGGTAATCCAGCACATTCCAGCACTCTGAATTAGGCCTTCCTTACTCCCATGAAGCAAAAAAGAAAGGGGTGCTCCAAATTTAGGGTCCTCAAAGGACCTAGATCCATGCCTTTACTTTATCTATGAAGAAACCGAGGCCGAGAGAGGTCACTTGCTATACCCCACGTCACATGGCCGCTAACTGACACAGCCAGTATTCCAAAGCTGACTCCCAGTCCAGTGCTCACTCTTCTCCTTGGCTGCTGGCTGCGCCAGGGGCTGGAGCTGCCCACTCCTTCCCATCAAGGTAGGGAGTCTATCTGCAGACTGGGAGCAGAACCTTCCAGTTGCCCTTCCTCTGGGGAGGTGGGAAAGAAGGGGGTGGCCAGGGGATGACTGCAGATTGGGGTGGGGGGAGTTGGCAGGCAAAGGTGAGCAGGTCAGCTCGCCCTGCCAGGGCGGGTCTGTGATGGGCAATTGGATAACCACACTGGGAGCAGTGTGTGTGCAGCCGTGTGTGTGCACATTTTTAAATATACATTTCACATCCATATGCAGATCCCACTGACATGTGACAAATGTGCACTGGTCTCCAGGAGCTGTTCTCCAAAGAGGCACTTATTCCATTTGATGCCAGGCATCCAAGCCTCAACAGATGCCAGGATCCAGATGGGCCGTGGGCAGCTGACTTCAATTACAGCAGGAAGACCCGAGTCAGACAGCGGGAAGAACTTCTTTCTTTCTCCAGAACAACAGCTTTTTTCCAACAGATTCTTCTGCAGCGTGGTACTGCAGACTCCATAGAGATGCCAATAAATAACAGTGCCCTTCGGAGGTGTGAGAAAGGAATCCAGTGGATGAAAACTGGGATTTTAGCTCACAATCTCTGATTTCCCAGAACCCAGTGATTCCCAAAAGGGTTTGGCCCTCGTGAGCACTTTGACTTACATGAAGGCTTAGTGACTATTGTCGAAGAGCAGACAGTTTCGGGAGTAGAATACGAAGACTTGACCTTGAAAACGTGAGAACAGGAGGCCTTGCAAACCTTTCACACAGTAACCTGTGAGACAGGAGGGGGCTCACTCTTGTTTAAATAAGTTACCTGCGGGACAGCGGGTGCTTTGTGCCTTCGGTTTCTTTTTTTTGGGGGGGGGGGGCGGAGTGAGGGAGGAGCAACACATTTACTGAGATATAATTAACATACCATACAATTCACCACGGAAAGTATACAATTCAATGAATTTTAGTATGTTCACAATCACTTTTAAAACCTTCTCTTCACGCCAAAAAGAAACCCCATACACATTAGCGATCATCTCCCCAGTCCCCACTACTTCCCCAGCCCTAGGCAACTGCTAATCAACTTTCTGTCTCTATGGATTTGCCTATTCTGGAAATTTCATAGAAATATTCGCATCATACAATGTAAGGTCTTTTGTGACTCGCTCTTTTCACTTAGCATGTTTTCAAGGTTCATCCATGTTGTAGCATGTGTCAGAATTTCACTCTTTTTATTATCAAAGAACAATCTCTTGTTATAGATACACCATGTTCTGTTCATTCATTCATGAACTGATGGACATACGGGTTGTTTCCACTTCCAGGCTATTGTGATCATGCTGCTATGAAGACTGATGTATAAATTTTTCTGTCGATGTATGTTTTCATTTCTCTTGGGTATATACTTAGGAGTGGACTTGTTGGGTCACATGGCAAAGCCACATTTAACTTTCTGAGGAACTCCCAAACTGTTTTCCAAAGTAGCTGCCCCATTAGATTCATACCGGCGCCATAGGTGGTTCTCATCTCTCCACATCCTCACCAATGCTTGTTACTGTCTCTTTGGTCAGAGCCATTCTAGTAGCTGTGCGGGCACGTTCCTTACGTTATCTCATTTAATCTTCACAACACGACTACCAGAGCAGGTACCACCACCCCATTTCTCAGGTAGCAAACCCGGGGCTCAGAAAAGTCAATTCGCTGGCCTGCCAAAGGTCATATGGTGGTAAAGGGGAGTGAAGGCTTCCCTGGAGCCCGGCCCACCCTGCAGGTTTCTCTTTGTGACTCATTGCTAAGATATTCAGGAATGCCAGCAGCTGAACACTCTCCCCAAACTGTCCTTCCTCACTTGAGCCCTGAGGCTGGCTGTCCCCTTCTGGTTGCTGGCCTTCTGTTGATGGTGGGCAGGAACCAACATGTCCCTCTGTCCCAGCCCCTCCAGGTATTAATACTTAGTGGGTTTCCAGCTCCAGCCCAGCTGGGCTGCAGGTAGCTCAGCAGCCTTGTCACCCACCTACTAGAGCACATGAGACTCTTGCCGGACCCATTACATTAGTGGCATCAGGGACCCCCACAGCAGACTCATGGAAAACCTTTCTTTAGTTCAAGCATTATAATGAGTGTGACCCTAAACAACCTGGAACCTCCTTAAAACACCCACTCGGGTGGGACCTTGGGGCTGGGACGCGGCACACAGCCTCCCGGAGGCCAGGGGCCTACCCACCACCCACCCATTTCCTCTGGCCCACCCCCCTCCCCACCACGCAGGAAGATAAATGATGCCAGGGAGCCGTCAGGTGCACTGTATTTACGTGATGCCACTGCTCCCTATTCTCCCTCCATTGTTTTCTGATGTATGACAAAACTCCCAATTTGTCAAACGCTTAACAGCAGTCAGGATAATCTATTCTCAACACATTCACAGAGCTTTTCATTGTGCACAACTGTCACCGAGAACAGTTTATGAATTTTCCATCATGAGGAATCCGAGAGGACGGAGGAAAAATAAAGAGAAAAACCACCCCAGCACAACCTGCCTCTCCGGTGAGTCACAGCCTGAACTCCAGAGGGAGGCAGCCACGCCCCTTCGGGCCCGCCCCCATTTGATTATGGCCGTCATCGCACTTTGCACGGAAGCCCATCTCCCGCGCAGCCCTCTCCGAGTCCTTTGCTGTCTGTGGGAAATCCCTCCCCGCGTTGTGCAAGTGAAAATCAGGCCCTCCGCCGGGGGGACCTCGAATTTAGAGCTCGAACGGGTCAGCTAGAGAGCCTCGGGGGTCAAAGGCCTCAGTCGTCCCGGCTGACATTCGGTAGATTCTAATGCAATCCCCAGAAGCCTTGGCTTTGAAAAAATATATACATTATTAACAAATGCGCATTGAATCATCCGTAATAGTAAAAATCTAGACTCAACCTAAATGTCTAGAGAGAAGGGGTTAGTTAAATAAGTTATGATCATGGAACCTGAAGAGTCGCTGAAATATGTCTCTGTGGCATGCGAATGTGGTCAGGATATAATGTTAACTAAAGCAAGGTTCAAAACTCTACTACGGTATGATTCCCAGTTAGTAAATATATGCATATTTGCATAGGGGATAACAGGCCAGATGGATACACTCCCTAAATGTTAAAGCTGAAGAGATTATCTGCTTTTTTGCAAATATATTTATTTTCACATATTTCCCAAACTGTCTGCAATGAAAAAAAAGTTATTTTTCAAAATAAGATCTTCAAAATATTTTTGGTTTTGTTCAATGGGGTCTATTCGTGTGCTCTTCCTAAAAGTCCCAACTTGGCAGAAAGCGGCCAGTTGTACAGTAAACAGAATTTACAGCCCAGTGGCTTCCTGACAGGGAGCACTTCTTCATTCACACTGGGTGACACCATACTGAACAGCAGCTGTCCATACGATTTTAATCACAGCAGCTTTGGAAACCATGGCCCTCATTCCCCCTTATTTTAATCCATTAAAAAGCTGTCTCTCGAAGCTAATGAGCAAATTCTCCGAGTGCTGGAACCTAGGAAATGCTGAGTCACAGGCGCAAATAGCCCATTAAATCCATACTGGTCGTGCAGCCCTTTGAAGACTCGCACAGTTCAGACGCCTGGAAAATCTCTCTGAGAACTTACTGGGTCTGTGGTTATCACATGTAAATGTAAGGCAGCGCCTGGCAAGAAATGAGTCTTTGCCAACACCTTGGCTAGGATCTAAGTCACAGTTCTAATTTGAGGAGTAACACAGTGCTCACTTTAGCAAGAACCCAGAGGCTAAGATTAGCTTTTACAGGAAAATTCTTAATAGGATTGAGATTTTCCAAGAAACTCAGATCCTATGAGTGCTCCAAAGTGCACCTGTAGGAGCTGAAAAGAACATTTCAACACCAGGTCCCTTAGTCTTGTCCTTTTTCTTTCTATTTATCCTCTTCTGTTTTATCTTCTTTCCCTACCCACCAGGGATTCCTTGAACTAACTCTTTAATAATATTTTTAGAATGTGCTCTCAAAATGTTGGCCTTAAGTCCCTCGCAACCACTTCACGGTTGGTGGGGGTGGGGGGAGGAAAGGAAAGGAAAGAAACCCTATTCCTTGTGCATTAGTTTGTTGGGCTGCCACAACAGAGAACTACCGATTGCCTTAAACAACAGCAATGCGCTGTCTGTTCTGGAGGTCAGAAGGCCAGCATCAAGGCATCTGCAGGGCTGGTTCCTTCCGAGTGCCGGGCAGGGGAGCCCGTTCCACGCCCCTCCCCTAGCTGCGGGCGGTCTGCTGGCACTCTTGGGCATCGTTTGACTTGAAGAAGCATCACCTCCTCTCTGCCTTTATTTTCACAAGGTGTTCTCTTTGTGTGCATGTGTCTACATGTCCACTTTTTAGAAAGACACCAGTCACATTAGATTAGAGCCCTAATGATTGCCTCTTAATTACATCCACAAAGACCCTATTTCCAAATAAGGTCACATTCTGATATCCTGGGGGTTAGACTTCAACGTATGAATATGAGGATACACAATGCAGCCCATAGCATGTTATTTCAGCCCAACCAGCCATGCCCCAACTAAAGTGCTGAGCTCTGCTCCAGACACCTACACACCTCCCGGACTGGTGGATGGCTTCCGATGTCAGCTGAAAGGCTCCTCACCCATCTCCATGGTCACCCACCCCTCCATTTTCCACTGCCACTTTTACAAATTTCCACCATGCTCCTGAATCTTTATCACCCCAACTTTACTTTCTACTTCTCACTTCCTACTTTATAGAAGCAAAAAGAGGTCATTGTAAAGGAATGCTCTGACTTCCCTTGTATCCTTTCTCCTTCAGCTCTGTCACACAGCAAGGGACATTCCACTCCTGGGCTCTAGATCTCCAGCCCTCCAGCCTCTTCCTAGGCCTTGTTGATGACAATTATCCTCCTGCTGCTATCTTAAACCTCTCACTCTCCCCCGGCTTCTTCCTATCAGCATTGAAACTTGCCCACATCTTTCCCACCAGAGAGAGGGTTTCTGCGATAACCACCATTCCTCTTCTCTCAACATCTCGGGTTATTGTCCACACCTCTCTACCTCATTAGGCCCATTTATTGAAACAGGGAAGTAAAGTAATCTCGACTTTTCTTGTCTCCAATTCATTGCATCTGGCTTCTCCCCTCACTTGTATATTGGAGATTCTGCTGCCATGGACTCCTTGTGGCAAAACCAAGGGTTTCATTTAGTCCTTTTCTTCATGGACCACTCAGCGAGTGTGAAACACCATTGACCATTCTCTCCATTCAACACACACTTCTTTGGCTTCTGAGTGATCCTGTAACTTCCCAGGTCTTTTCTTGGTTTACTTGGCTGGCCCCTCATCCCCTTCCTGCATGTTCAATTTTTTTATTGGTATTGTGTACTAGATCTTTCTCCTCCCCTTCTGATCTCATCTATTACTATGACTTAAATTACTACCTACCATATTCTGCCATGTATAACGCGCACCCATGTTTTTGTGTGCATTATACATAGGATAATGATACCCATTATTATACCCATGGTATGTAATCATTGTAGCCATGTATAAGGCGCATTCTTTTTCCCCCTCAAAAATTTGGGCAAAAAGTGTGCATTTTACACAGCAAAATATGGGTATATCCTGGTGATTCTCAAGTCTATACTTCCTGCTTCTTCTTTCTCCTGAATTCCAGATGTTCCTCCCCACTAGTACACCTCCAGCTTGGATGAGCCACACACAAGGATGGTTTTGAAAGAGGACAGCCAACCATTGGGAGACAGAGGAACAGTTCAATATGGATTCTGTGGGACAAGGATCCCCTTGGCAAAGCAAAGAAAAGCAGAGGGGATGCCCTGGCCAGGGTGCTCCATTGGTTGGAGCATCATCCCACACACCATAAGGTCATGGGTTCAATTCCCAATCAAGGAAAATACCTGGGTTGCAGATTCAATTCCTGGTCAGGGCACATATAGCCAATCAATGTTTCTCACATCAATGTTTCTCTCTCTCTTTTTCCCTCTCTCTCTCTTTCCCTTCCTCTCTCTAAAATCAATAAACATATCCTTGGGTGAGGATTTAAAAGAGAAAAAGGAAAACAGAGGTGAAATGTGGGCTAAGGGACAGTGAACGACATAACGACTTGATACGTCTTTGCAAAGTACTCTCCAAATTCCCTTGGTTCCGTGCACCCCTCTGTGCATACCTACATCGAAAAGAACAGGAGACTCCTTGACACGAAGTACATTTGAATGTGTTTCTACCCTGGAAAATGTATTCTTTCTCCATTCTCTGGCATATGGACACTGTCCACTGAAAATCATGGATATCTTACTAAATTGCAAAACGCTAGCTTTGGAATGGTTACCCCTTTTTCTGTGTGGATGTACATTTTTAACGGATGCATTCATGTTAAACTGTGTCTCCCACTGCTGACTTGGCTTGGCCCTTGACCCCATTGCTGGCTGGGATAACAATTGCTAGGAGCTGGGAATTTAAGAGAAGTCAGCATAGAACAAGAGGTGTCAAAACAGAAAACAAGATTAGCAACATAAAAGCTCCATGGTTTCCAGACATATGTTAGTCTGGGAAAGCAAAAACTGCTTTTACATGACACTGCCTCACATCAGTATTAATAAAACAAAAATATGAACAAAGACGCAAATCTTAGAGAACATGAGGTCCAACACTCTCGGTTTGCAAACACGGATCCTGAGGCCCATAGAGGAGAATGGTTCAACTTTCTCAAAGTTAAACTCTATGGCATGCGAGGAGCGGGGGGAAAGAATTTGGAGCTTATTCCGTTAGCACGGGAGAGGCCTGGGAAACATGACTTCATTCCGCTAGGGCCCTTCAGTCATCAGAATTTTCGCAGAGTGCGTCAACATCCTACCCAGTAGGACCTCTGGCACAGTCACCTCATCCGTGTGGTTCTTCTGGAAGCCCTCATCCTGGCCACCTGCATGCCCACACTGCAGCAGGCACCTGATCCTCCTGGATTCCCGATGCCCATGCTCAGCCTTCTCTCTTCTCTCAGACCGCCTCAGCCCCACCCGCTCTGCTAGAATCTTTCTGTTTTCTTCCGCCTGCGGTTCCACCCCACGAGGCTCACCAAGCAGTGTTCTGCTCACCCATCTGGGTCCCTAGGAGCTCTGCAGAGTGCCCTGAGCTCAGGCCCCTGCCCGGCCTGACCCCGTTCTACGGATGGACGCGAATGAGATGCACTGGTTGTTTGCTACCCTTATCACAATGAAGGACAAAAACCAACAAAGCGGAACCCAAAGTCCCTGCAGAGCTCAGATGTCGCTTCCGCCGTGACTTGAGCCAGGCACTGTGCTAGGTGCTGGTATTAACACTGTCTCCTTTAATTTAATCTCCCAGCCTTTAATAGAATCCTGCTCTGTGAAATTTGCACAGGGGCCAAAAGGAAATAAGGCATTATTTATAATAATTGGCTCGCCATTATCCTTTCACTTGGCCCTGCCTGGAATAACATGATGGGCCCTTATGTTATTCGCAGCCTATAAAAAAGTAGTTCTGTTGTGATTCAACATATAGTAATCTCCATTTTAAGAGGACAATAGAAACACTCAGGCATTATTCATCCTGGAGCTTTACACAGCAGAGAATTCCTTTATCAGGAACATAAGGTCAGAACACATGAGTTATTAATATTGCAAGTAGCCGAATGCATTCATCAAGGTGCTTAAACTCTTGGAAAAAAAAAAACAACTAATGATTTTTAAAAAGCCATATTCAGTGAAAGGCTAGGACCAAGCAGCTCTTTGAGAGAACTGTGTAAAGAGCACGAATTATTCAGAGTTTTCATCCCCAACTCACTTAGTCCTGAAAAAAGTAGACAAAGGAGAAAAGTAGTGTATGTTCAGAAACTCAGATTTGGGAGGGGCAAAAAATGTGACCAGAGCTGCAAATCGGAGTGAATTAACAATCATCATTGGCGTGTGCAGAACATGCATGGTATTCAGTTAGTTGCTCGTTCATTTATTCGCCACCAAATTCCACACAGGATTCGAGACAGCCCACGGAAAGACCATGGAACGAGGAGGGCAAGAAGTAAATAAGAGTAAAGAATCACGACCAGCCTTAAGACACTGCTATGACCACCACGGCAAGAAGGACACACCTGTGCAGATGATAAAGTTCTCCACACGGGACACAGTCAAGTTCCAACTTCACTGGAAGCTGTCTGGCAAGCCACAGTGAAAAGGAGAGTCAGTTACAGGATTCTCTTCAACAAGAACTGTGTGCATTTTCCTTTCAAAAGAGGGTAAAATGGTCCCGTTGACACAGTGGCCCCACAGATAACTACAAAAATGGGAGGCCCATTAAATTGTAGTAAGATGTAAGGGACCAGGGCACATGGAAAAGGACTTACGTTTTGGAGCTGAAGGTCCTTACTATAAGGTCTAGCTTAACTCTGAACAGCTCTGGAGAAGATCCTTAATTATTTCTCTGAGGTATATTCTTATTATTCACAAACTAGGGATTTTAAAATTATGTATTTTTTAATTTGCTAAGTCATGCGTCAGAGGCGAGGAGAGACAGAGAGAGAAAGAGAATAGGGAACGATAAGGCAGGTGAGTTCTTGGCACTTGAAACACGCTTGATCTTTTCCCAGGATAATTTTCCTTCTGGCTTTCATCCTCCCTGCGAATAAACTGGATTGTGACAGTAGGGCAGGTCTGGTGGCTGTTTCAGTCTCTTCCCCGCTTCTCCTACCCTCTCCCCCTCCCACTCTCTCTTCTCCCCCTCAGGCAAATGTGGCCGCATCTCAGTTTCAGAATGCTAGCATGAACAGCAGTGCAGAGACCCAAGGAAAGGTCAGTCTACTGTTGTCAGGGCATCATGAGAAGCAACGAGTTGGGATGGCACAAGACCAACTCCCACAACGTGGGGAAAGAGAGAGTCAATTCAGGGATGAGTTGAGTATTGATTGGTAATCATTGATCGTTTATGAGGAAGAACCATTTATCGCAGCACGTGTCAATTTATGTCAGGTACTTCTACCTTGAGCACTCCCTCACAAATACTCCCTACCTAATGTATTTTGACCTTGATGAAAAGTTCTTTTTTATAGGAAGGGCAGTACTGGCTCTCTTGGCGCTAACACTATCAGACTTCAGCTCGAAGCAGAAGTCCTACCACTGGACCTTCCTCTTCCCAGTGACCATATTTTCTAGGCCAAACATCAAAAAAAAAAACAACAAAACACAATGGTTTCAAAATTAAAATTAAATTACTTGGACACATTTTGGGACTCGCCTACTATAAGGGAAAAGAATTATGGAAAGTTGGAGCTGTCTCGGACATTCTGGGTCATTCAGTCGCTGCATTAGCAAGTCATGCGGGTGATACCCTCACTTTTCAAACGATTCTCCCTCCCCTCAGGCTGGGGTGAGAAGCCTCTGCTCTGTGCTCCTTCTGAACACGCACACACTCCATCTGAGTACCACCAACCTCTGTGCCTTTTTCATCTTTTTTTTTTTGGTCTGAATGATAAACGTACTGCTTGAACCAAAGCCCGCAATGACCTGAGACATCTATGAAATTCTGTAAAATTAAGCCTCAAATTTTAATACAGTTTTCTTCATGCTCAAACTCTTGGAACACTCCGGATCCATTGTTAGAGTGTTCAATCATGTGTTTGCCATAAAAAGCAGTGCTCACGGTAGGCAGACTGAGTTTTCTCACTTTAATAGGTCATGGGCTTCTGAATTAAGAATTAGACAATAGGACAAGGCAAAGGATCACTTTACTTATATTTGGATCTACAGCTACTCAGCCTTCAATAAAATAATCCCACCTCCTATTGTTGGGAGAAAGTTCCAATATTCAGGCCTAGCTTCAGTGTTGTGGGGCAGTTTTACTTGTTTTCTGTCTTTTGCCTTTTTGTAAATGTCTTCACAAACTTGTTAGTTGCAAGCCGGGACACTTTGTTTCAAAGACAAAAGATTAAAGCCAGAAGTTCCAGTCTGAGCTTCTTCGATTTGTTTTCAAGGGTGATTAATAACCAAGAGGGAGCATCTTTGTCCTTTGCTCAAATATTGTAAAAGTTTATCTTTTCTTGGGCACGCGCATACTGCAGAAGCGAGGTTCTATCCATCCAGGCTGCCCGAGGGGACCACAAGAGAACGGGTCAGTCATCTGCAGAAAGAGACCTAAAAACCCTACGACCTGGGAGCCACCTCAGCCCCAAACCATCTGGACATCCACAAGACACCCAGCCTGGAAAGAAAGGCAGACGGGAGAGCCAGGGGGCCAGGCTTCAACACCCTTCCTGGGTTCATGGAGGGAAGTTACGCAGGAGCTGAGGGAAGGTGGGAGGGCTCCAATACTCGCAAGAAAATAGTTCCTGGGTCGGATGGGGAAGATGACAGGAGAAAAAGGACTGACCACTTTCTTAATGATGGTGGCCCAGCCTCTGTAGCTTACCTGTCTAGCACTGTTGCTGTGCTACATGTGATAAGACATGAGTCACTTGCTTAATTAGCTCCGTTCAGTCCATTATCCCCATCGCTAGGGAGAACACTCTCCCAGAGATTGGCAAATTATTGTGCAATATATTTAGTTTCCATGTGGCTGCTCCTTCCCTCTTTTTATTTCTTCCTCCTGTCCCCTATCCATCCATTTATCCTTCCATCCAGCCAGCCAACCAGCCAGCCATCCAGAGGTATACTGACCATCTATTTTGTCCCAGGAACTATTCTAAGCACTTATTACACATTATCTCATTATATTTTAATAACACCGAGATGTCAGCTTCCAATACTCATTATTAATATCAAAAGTTTAAGAGGTTGAATATCTTGCCCAAGAGTCAGCAAGCTGATAAGGCCCGCAGGCCAAATCCAACCTATTTTGGTAAATAAAGTTGAACTGGAACACAATCATGCCTACTGCTGCTTATGCTAAAACTTCAGCAAAGGTGAGGAGCAAAAGAGATTGTGTGATCCACGAGGCCTAAAATGCCTACTACCTGGCCATCTACACAAAAAGCTTCTGGCCCCTGATCTTGCCCAACAACACTCAGCAAGGAAGTAGCAGAGTTAAAGGTTCAAACCCAGATCCACCTGCCTCAAAAGGCTGTATTCTTCAGTGCTCGGCCGTGCAATAGGAGGTATCTGAGCTTTGTCTGCATGGCTCCCAGACACCTCGGGTGAGCTGACCAGGCAGTCGTATGGTCATGGGAGCAGAGCTGACTTATATGACTTAGCAAGTATCCAACCAGTGTCGAGGACCCTCTTCATTAATGATAAAATCCAGCAAAAACTTTTTTCCCCCTGGTGAAATAATTATAGAGATGAATGTTGATACATGTTTTGACTTTGCTGCAAAAGTAGCTCTGTCTTCTCCAGTTTAAGTAATTACATTTGTTTCTAAATAAAGGAAATAAAACTATAGTTGTCAAAGAAGGTACAGATCAGTTGCCTGCGCTTATGGTATGCTAGGTAGGATGGAAGTTAAAGCAACTATGATGTTGGAAGGAGAGATACTACAAAAAGCCTGGTCCACACCCAAGTAGGTGAGTGCTGCCGAGCACTCTGTGAGCCAGAGGGAAACAGGGGAAGATGGAGCTGAGTGGAAACGGACATTTCCATACAATGGGTCTAGTGTCAAACAGCTTTTGCTATCACGATGCCCTAACGATTGCTTAAAGTGTTTTCAAACGTTGCCTGGTGTGAGGTATACATTGTAGGTGTTCCTCGAGCAGAGTTTGATTTTTCTGGGGCCCGGGGATAATACACTCAGTGCTCTGAAGGCAAAGATACCGTTTGCACAAAGCAAGCAGTCGAATAAGCAAGCAGTGACTTAAGGCTGACGCATTAGCGGTAAAGGAGGAAAGGCTAGATTCTGGAAGTGGGGAGGAACAATGAGAAGGGAACTGGCCTGGTCATAGACCAAGGATCCAAAGGACATAGGGAACCAGGCACAATTGAAAACAGCCATTTGCTGAGCACCTGCACTACTGGGGGTTGGTGGGAAAGGTGTTGCTGTCATTGGATCTCACAGCTCTTACACAGTCCCAGTTGATATGCATAATAAGGGCCTCCTCCAAAGATGTTCACATCCTAATCCCCAGAACCTGTGAATATGTTACCTCACATGGGAAAAAGAAAAAACAACAACCAACTTTGCTTATGTAATAAGGATCTTGAGATGAATATATTATCTGTGATAAGCTGGGTGGGCCCAATGTAAGCATAAATGTTCTTCTCAATGAAAGACATTTGAAGATGCCCCACTGCTGCCTATGCCAAAGGAGGAAGCAGCCATGAGCCAAGGAATGCAGATGACCCTCTAAAAACTGGAGCAGACAGGGGAATGAATTCTCCCATAGAATCTCTACAAGAGGTATCGCCTGACGGACACTTCAATTTTAGCCCAATAAATTCCATTTCAGACTTCTGACATTTGGAATGCCAGAAGATGACCAATTTGTAATTATAAAACAATAAATGTATGTTGTTTTAAGTCACTAACTGGTGGTAATTTGTTACAGCAGCAGTAAGTAGCTAACAGAGCACCCAAGGCTGGGGGCAGCGGAGGGGAAAGAGCGAAACAGCACCCAGGCGTGGCTCTTGGCCCCCAGGAAGCAGCTGAGTGGGTTCCAGGCCGGCGGGTTAGCAACCCAGTCACTGACTCTCCGCCCTGCTGTTGCTTGATTCAGGGTCTAAACACAGAAAAACCCCTTTGTTTTCAAAGCTTAATTCATCCCATGAACTTCAGTTTGAAATCCTACATTATTTACCCACAAATCTTTATGTAAGTATCTGCATATAGAGAAAGAAATAGAAATACCTTTTGGGCAGGTGGCGCGGAAACAAGGGCGTCAGAGACTGAGAAGCATTTGCCGTGCGGGCCTGAGTGAGTTCACGATGCGGGGGCTCTCAGGCGTGTTCAAGGATTAGAGCCAGCGACCTCAGGACTATGGAAACAACCAGGTGCAGAGTCCAACACCACAGATGCTCTCTGAGTGACTGAAGTCTTGTCTACCGTGGTGAGTGGTACCATGGAAATGAGCTTGTCCCCTGGGCCTCCTTAACTTAGTCGTGAAAGAGGGATGAGATCACCCAGGGAACTTTTACAGAACAAGAACATTCCTTGCTCTGAATGAATGGATGATAATAAACTTGGGAAAGTTACACTTATATGTATATTAAAAATAGATGGATGCATGTGTCCCCAGATGAGAGATGATAACTATGTAAATAAAATTTGAAATAACCACTTTACAGTGCAGAGAATTTAAGTATCTAGAAATGCTTTAAATTCCATGTCATGGTTAATTTTATTCCTGAAATCTATGAATAAAAGGACAAAGTTATGAGAAAATGGATATATTTTAAACTGAAGTGCATGAACAAGGAATTGAAAAATATAATAGGTAACAATGTGCTGTAGCTCAACATTTAAGAGGCTTGAGATCCATATTTTCCTCTGATGTGCAATTACACAAACTTATAATCCTTGAAAAGTATTATTATTTTTGTTGCTAGAATTGCTTGTAATAAGAATAACAGATATGTTTAGAAATGTGCCTGGCTGATTATATCTGAACAGACATCACAGTAATAATTCTTATTTTTGGAAATGCTAGGATTCTGAAATTACACATCGAATTCATAACCTCTCTATCTGGAAGTCTTGGGTTTGGTTTTGTTTCTTTGTTTTAAGAGCAGATAACAACCCAACTTTCAGACAATGGATACTGAATTCCTGATCTAGTTGCTAGAACAAGATTCAAGGGGAGCTCCAAACAACTGCTGAGTAATACCTGCGAACTGTCGGCCTAAGATCACCACCAAGAATTCTGCAGGCTGAGTGTCCACACTGAATTCTCAAGGACTTGCATACAATTCAGCTATATATTACTCACAAAAACTAATTATTAACAACTGGTCTGCAAGGATTCTTTCTTTGGCTTTTAAGGAAAGTCCTTGAGTTAATGTTGAATATGTCCCTAAAAATTGGTACCTGTGAAAATAACAGAGTTGAGTGACAATTTGAATAACATTAGGTCACATTAACCTGTATTTGGTAACTGTTCTATGCAATCATGAAATCCTGGGGAAAGGCTATGGGTCTTCAGTTCGTCGTGGCCACACAGCGGGTGCCTGAGCAGAGGGTGCCCAGGCCCTGGCATTCTTTCATCATTTCAAAGGAGGGCCAAAGTCTCAGGTGGGAAGGACTGAGTCATAATTGGGATGATTTAGATTTAGGATCATGAAACAGTTCATACCAGTTACATATAAATTATATAACCTTTATGCTGTGTAGCAAACTGTTCTTTCTACTGTCCTGCAAACAGATGGAGAGAAACATCTTACGGAAAAATATCACCAACGTGGGGGTCTGCTCCATAAAACTGTTTGAGGGAGGAGCAAATGTTTGGTGAAGAAAGGGGTGCAATCACTGTTGGCTTTAAGAATGCATAGGTAGGATTTTTTAAAATCATTTTTTATTTTTCAATTACAGTTGACATCCAGTATTATCTTAGTTTCAGGTGTACACCCCAGTGATTAGACCTTAAATACACATGACCCCGATAAATCTCGCACCTGTCTAACAGCACACGTAGTTACTATAATATTACTGACTACATCCCCTGTGCTGTACTTTGCATCCCTGGGACTGTTTTGTACCAACAAATCTGTAAGGGAGATTCACGATGGGAAGCGTGGTGAGGAGGGTTGGTCCCAACCCGTGCAGATCTGATGGCCTGCGAAAATGCCCTTGCGGGGCCTATCCTGTATTCTTCCAGGAACCGAACGGTAGGGGCACGCAGGAAGGGTGAAGAGTAATGCATCAGCCTTCAAGGAAGACGGGGGCCTGGACGCAGGAAGCGTAAAACAGGGCGATGGCACCGAGCTACAGTCTAGGTCCCAAACGCCAGCATGCCTCAGCACCATGTGGGGGCGGGCGGGGAGGGTAAGCACAGGTGGCTGGATCCCACTCCCAGGGTTTCTGATTCAGGAGGTTTAGGGCGGGGCCTAAGAATCTGCATTTCTAGCAAGTTCCCAGGTGGTCTGACGGTCTGAGGGCTACACTTTGAGAATCACTGGTCTAGCTGTTCACCCAGAAGCACCGAGTGATCCACCCTCGTTCCCTTGTCATTGGGCTTAAAACTCAAAGTCCCAAAATGGCCCGCAAGGCTCTCCATGACCTGGGTCCTGCAGCCTTCCTGGCATCATCTCCTGCCACTGTCCCTGCCGCGGGTTCCTCTCCAGGTTCATGGTCCCCTGCCGTTCCTTGAACACACCAAGCTTGTTCTCCCCTCTCAGCCCTTGCAGGGCTGTCCCCTTAACTCAAAACGCTCTTCCTACAAGATCTTCAAATGGCTTGCTAGCTCACGGCATTCAAAGAGGCCTTCCATAGCCGGCCTATTTAAAATTGCCCCTTCTCTGTCCACAGGGAGTCCCCTCCTCCTCACTTTCCAGCCCGCTCCTTGGTTTAATTTTTTCACATCACTTTCACCTGGATAAACAATACTTTCTAATAGTCTGTCTCCTCTAAGAACATGGACTTTGTTTGGTACATTGCTATGTTCCCACTGCACAGGCAAGTAACTGATATATAATAGGCATTCAATGCATATTTATTAAACAAAAGGACCAATGATTGATTGAATGAGTGGGATGAAGAAAGAACAACTGCAAAGAAGCCAGCCTCCGTGCTGAAAAAGACGGAGTAATGGAGTAAAGGTACAAGGTTTCAAAACCAAACCTGGGTCTAGAAAAACAATCTATTAGTGTGAGAAGTTGTTTGGCAGAAGGTAGGTTAAATTGTACTGACTCACAAGAGTCAATTGTGCCCAGCTCTTCGCAACCCCTCACTGGGTAACTTTACATTGATAGTTTAAAATCAGCCCCAGTAGGAAAATTTACACCAAAGAAATTGGCAAATGCTACAAATCAAGGCTTCCCCCCCCCCCCAGAGAGCCTGTTTATCAGCACACCACTGACCCTTAGAGAAATACATTCCAGTGCTCAGTCTGATAGCCAAACCCACGGATCTGTCATCAGATGAGCTGGTTACCAACTGATGGGGGAAAAATGAGACATTTCGGTAGAATAAATGGGGACAGACTTGGAGAATTCATCCAAACCCTGCTCTGGGGTGTTCATCCACTGGGGCTGAACATCTCCTCTGCCTGAGCTGTCCAAGCCTAAAATGAGTGCGTACGGGCACACGTGCTGTCTTTGGGTGACATCCACACGTCCTCCTGCAGTGGGGGAAACTGATCCCATCCCTGGTCTACAGGTGGGATATAAGGGTTAGGGTCATGCCAATCAATCCTAAAGGTAGGCCCACCAATGGATTTTCAGTTGCTTAAGTCAATAAATCTCCCTCTCGCTTACAACTAAGTGATTTTTTAAAAGCCAAGATACTAAATAATACAAACCAAGCAGATTACAAATAAATAAAGTATATACTCAAGGCCACAAATGACAGAATGGGGTAAGTACCAGTGAAAGTTATTTTACTATGGGTAGATATAAGAGTTTATTCTTTGTTTAAACATTTTTTGGCTTAAATTTTAGTCACATTTTCCTATCAATTAAAAAATCCATAATATATAGGTTGGATTTAAGTTTTCTACTGTTTACAAACTATCTTCTCATATACCAGAAATGACATATATAAGAAATATCCACAAATTATTAAAAAATTAAAATGGCAGAGCTGATTTAAATACCAGATATTTAAAGAAAGGCCAGAAAAATAAATCTCTTGTAACAAAGATTGCCACGGCACCTTAATTATAAGGTTTCAGACAGAATTTTTTTATGACTCAAATGTGGGAATGTTAAATTACCTTCCCAATTGTTTCTTTGGGCCATTAATGTCTTCCACGGGACGACAAGGTGACCTTTGAGTTCCAATCAGTTCAGAAAAATGCCCAAATTCTCAGCTGATTTCTACAAAGAGCTGGTGTTTCATCACACCGCAACTTCCTGCTCTTTCAGGAGGTTTTGTACCAGCCTGACAATGGCACTTACGCTTTTTAAAACAGAGCAAGAAGTAACCAAACGAGGGGCACTGGTACTCACTGCTTAGAGTCTAGGCTTGGGCCCCCGTTTTCTTTTGGCACCAGTTTGGGCTGAAGTGTAACCCTTGGGCACTCTCAGTTTCCCTTGGGGTAAAGTGGGGAATTACAAACTGTGCCGGGACCCCTGGGTCTCAGACGCTCGGCCAGCCCCCATCTCCCTCAGCTCTCTCCCTGGCCTCCTTCTAACGAATCCTCTGCATTTCATGAGGCCTTTTGCAGAGAACACGGAAGGGTGGGCCCCTTTGCCAGGTCAGGGATTGAGAACCAAGGGGCTGTCTGCCCTCCTCCCTGAGCATGTGGCTCCACCTCCTTCTTTGACGAGGTCCCTGGGGTTGGGAAACATGCCCAGGAGAGGAATCCTTCCACCACAGATGCAGGGACGGAGTGGTGGAGAGTGGTGAGTGCCCTTCATAGTGCAGTGGTGCTCTTAAAACCTGGGCCATGGGAGTGCTTGAGGAGGCCCACGGAAGCCAGCTGCGGTCCTGACTCTCTATTCCTGCCACTTCTCAGGAAAGCTCCTGAAAGAATCCGCTACTATGGCTGCAACTGCATGGTCAGGTTAAGAAGACTCACAGCCCTGTGCGCACCGAGACCTGTCATCGTGACCTTCGGGATGGCCTCTCCTGGGACCCTGCAGCCTCTCTAATCCACCCTCCCATACCTCAGACCAGAGAATCTTCCCCAAATGCACACAGGAACTTGTCACTCTCTGCTTAAAACCCTGCAGTGCATCCCTGAAGGGAAACACCTGAGCGCAGCACTCAACTCCTCTACCGATTTGCCAGGACATCCTCTGAGATTTAGGGCACTGATCGCCTGTTCCCAGAGGAGAGTAGAGGTTCTCCCTTTGTCCGTGTTCCCTCCCCTCCCTCCACTTTAGACCAGACTCTGCAGACCAGGTCACACTCTTATCTATGCTGGGTGTGTCTGGGTACAGGCACCAGGTCAGGGGCCAGGGGATGGCATGGAGACTAAGCTGTCTTACAGGAAGGAAGAGCTTGGATTTGCCTCCCCTCTGGCCATGAGTCCCCTGAGTTCAGAGGCTCATCGAGGTGGTCTTCATTGTAACCCCAGAGTCTGACCCTGAGAGCTGGCAGAGAGCCATCTGGGAAGCAGGCTAAAGAGGGAGCTCTAGCTGTACACCCTTTAAAATGAAGACCTAGAATAATGATAACTAGTTCACTGACACGGCCTTAATCACAGCACTTAGTCCTTAATCAATAACTTACCTCCCTATATGCTTCCCAGATTACTAAGTATGAGCTCATCCATTACCTCATCTGAGGTATAGCAAAAGCCCTGCCACCCCTCCATTACACGGAGGGGAACTGGAGACCTAAAGAGGTTCGGAAGCTCGCCAGGTCAATCAGAAGGAAGACCCGGGGCTCCGGCAGTGCTTTCCTCGGGTCTCAGCACAAGTGAGTAAGTCTGTACCTTCTCCCCCGAGCACGCAAATTGTCAAGCCGAATCTACTGCACTGTAGAAACTGGCAACATATCCTTTAAACTGAAAAGGTCCAAACTGGAGAACACTAGTAGTAATCAAAACAGCATGGTATTGGCATAAAAGGAGATCAATGGAACAGAAATAAAGAGCCCAGAAATAAACCCGTGTATAAATGGTTAATGTATTTATGACAAAGGAGGCAAGAATATATAAGGAGGGAGGAACAGGGTCTTCAGTAAGTGATGTTGGGAAAACTGGACGGTCACAGGCAAAAGAATGAAGCGGGACCACTATTTTATACCACACGCAAAAAATTAACTCCAAGTAGATTAAGGATTTGAACATAAGACTTGAAAGCATAAAACTCCTGGGAGAAAACACAGGCGGAAAGCTCCTTGACATTGGTCTTAGTGATGATTTTTGGGTCTGACCCCAAAAGCAAAGGCAACAAAGAGAAAAAACTACACGAGGGGGACTCCATCAAATGAAAAACCTTCTGTGCATCGAAGGAAAATCCCAACAAAATGAGAACGAGTAGTAAAGCAAGAAAGGCGGAGGCTGCCAGGCCCCCGCCGGTCGCCCGGAGGTTACAGGCAGCCAGCTTCGCGGTCTCTGTCTGGGGGGAGGGACTTCACCCTAAAGGAAACACACTGGGCTGTGTGAAGTGTTGAGTAGTTAACCTCCCAGGAGTCCCCCTCATCCAGTGTGGGAGGAGAATGGGTACATAAATATTCTCGCTTTCTAAGGTGTATGTCCAGCAGGGCGTCCCGTGAGGATAAACCTCAGCTGGTCACAGAAACGACTCACCCAGGAACCCACCCGCTATACCCCATTTATTGCACTTATCCCCTTCCTTTTCTCTTCCCCCATGCTTTCCGAGATCACCTCCCGAGGAAACTACCTGCACTCAAATCAGGTTCTGCTTTTAAGGGAAACCCAGGTGAGACAGGAATTTCCTATCAAAAAGGAAATCTGGGCTGAAAAATAGGTCAGGCCATGTGGGTCTCTGGGAGTAAAGCAAAGCTACCTGGCAGAGAAACACTGTATGACTGATACTTGGTGACACTGTGCCTACATTTCAGATGAAGTGTGTGTGTGTGAGAGAGAGAGAGAGAGAGAGAGAAATTATTCTGTAAATAGTGACTGGCACAGAGCCACGCTCGTTCCTTTGGTTTTTGCTACAACAGCAAG